>JAJOOR010023692.1:0-25009 GCA_036250505.1 Solanum acaule
TTTTGTTATTTCTTGATGTGTGGCTAAAAACCCCATTCTTGGGGTGTGATTTAGCAAATATGTGTTGATATTATTGTTGGGTCTTGCTTGCTGATAGGTTAGATGTAGTTTAATGGTGATTTCACCTAGTGGTTGTGGTTTAACCTAAACGGTTTGTAGTTGCAAATACAAAGCCACCCATGTGTTTTTGGCTTGCCCGAGAGGGAGATCGCGAAACCAAGACCACTAGACTGATGGCCTAAGGAGTGGGTCGACATGAGGTTCAGCCCGAGAGAGTGAGCCCTAATCCTATATCCTAACACTCAGCTCGAGAGACTGAGTGGGGTTAAGGCATAGACTGGTCTTCATGCGACAAATGGGTCCGAGAGAAACGCATTTGAAACGGGGTAAGTTGCCCGAGAGGGAACTTATTTCCATTTAAAGCTTAGCCTAGTCACTATTATCTTACAAATTTCCTTTCAAAAGCATGTACCCAACTACTTATCTCAACCTCTATTGCGGTCACACCTCAAGAATTCTCACCCATACTTGATTTTCTTGTTATTTTTGTTGTTTTTACTAATTGTGACAAAAACCCCAAATCGATATTTGACACTTTTGTGTCACCCCCTTTAATTTACTATGTTTTTACTCGTTAATGTCTTTATCTACGACTAGTTAGAACTAAATTTTATTTTTCTATTAATTCTCAAAACCACTCCCTTGGGACACGACCCCAACCTTTAGTTGGGTTACTATACTATCGACGATCTAGACACTCGAATCATGGGTTAGTTTTGTTGGTCACGATAAGCATCAATATACATCATACTTCCCAATACTCTAGCACAATCCAAATGTGAGTCACTTTCTCCTTCACTCTTTTGAAATTCAAAGCTCACATTTATTGGAGTCTTGACAATTTTGAAATCCAAATATTTGAACTAGTCAAGTACCTTTTCAATGCAATAGGACCATGACTATGCTAAACATTATAGAGTTCTAAGGATTCTTATACCTAAGATCGCATCAGCAACTCCAAGATGTTTCATACCAAACTTGCTTTCTAGCATACATTTGGTAGCATTTATGTCATTAGTGTCTCTACAGATGATCAACATGTCATCAATATACAAACAAACAATGACCTTGTGATTTTAATGTAAACACATTTATCACTTCCATCATTCCAAAATTCATTTGCCAACATGGTTTGGTCAAATTTCTTATGTCATTGTTTGGATGCTTGTTTTAGTCCATAAAGTGACTTAACAAGTTCACACACTTTCTTTTCTTTATCAGGAACCACAAAACCCTCGGGCTGTTCCATGTAAATTTCTTCCTCCAATTCTCCATTTAAGAGGGTTGTTTGCACATTAATTTGATGAATTTGGAGGTCATATACCGCAACTATTAATATTAACATCCGAATGAATGTAATTCTAGTTACTGACGAGTATGTGTCGACAAGATCAAGATCTTGTTTTTGTCTAAAGCCTTTGATAAAAAGTCTTGCTTTATATTTTTCAACTATTCCATCGACTTTCATTTTCCTTCTAAGGATTCACTTTGAACCCAAAGGTTTATTTCCTGAAGGAAGATCAACCAACTTCCAATACGATTGTTCAAGATTGAACCAATCTCACTATTGACACCATCTTTCTAAAGGATGAGTCCACATAAGACATAGGAAATGTTACAAAATCAGATCCGAAGGTAGTATATGTCCTTTGACATTTACTACACATCTGAATGTCTTTATTAAGTACATTCTCCTTTTGTTATTTCCAAGGTCTTTTAGACCTTTCACTAGACTACTCAAGTCTAATTTTACGGTCCACAGTTCTTAGGTCCTATTTTAATCCTTTTAGGAATAGGAACTTGGACTTTGGCTAGACACCTCCACACTTTGAAATATTTCAAGTTGGATTTCCTTCCTTTCCATTTATCATATAAAATAGAATGTGTCTTGAACAAACAAAATTGCTTTCCTTCTGAAAAGACAAAACTTTTTGTTGTTCCCTTTTGCAGTAAGGATAGTTCCTCCACACAAGTTTGTGGTAAACCTGAACTTATAAGTAATGCAGTCATCATTTGTTTCAAAGTTCGGGTTTTTTTTCATTCTGCAATTCCATTAGATATAGGTGAATAGGACAGTAGTTTGATGGATAAATCCACTTTCCAAACATATTTCTGCAAAGGGAGATTTATAATCTCCATTCCTATCACTTCTTATCTTTTCTCCCAACTGATTTCAACTTCAATTTTATATTGCCTAGACATTTCTACTGCTTCATCCTTACCATTCAGCAGATAGACATAACCGTATCAAATGCAATTGTCAATAAAAGTTATGAGATACTTTTTCCCTCCACGAGATGGTGTTGACTTCATATCACAAATGTCAGTGTAAATCAACTCTAAGGGATTAGAATTCCTTTCAAGAGATTTATAAGAATGCTCAGCATACTTAGATTCCACACAAACTTGACATTTTTATTTATTGCACTCAACGTTAGACAAAACTTCTAAGTTTATCAGTTTTCCTTAAAAGGTTTTGTAATTGACATGTCCCAAGTGTTCATGTCACAAACAGTTTGGCTCAAACAAGTAAGAACAAATAAAATATTGATTTTGAGAAGCCCTCTATGAGGTAGCTTTTTCTCACAAATATTTGGTTCCTGTCTTGTTACAATTTTGTCTGATACAAACATTGTTTAGAGTCAATACCTTGTCAAATGTCCTTTTCAGAAGGTCATTTCCATAACTTTCAATTTGATTGTTACAGAACTATCCATGAGCATAGTTTCATCGGGTCCAATAAAGACAATATAGATAAATGCTTCTTTTACAAAACATGACAAATGACTATTCACCAATATTCATGTCTATACAAATAGTTATATTTAAATAGACATATCTTTTCATGAAAAATCACAATATTTAAGTGATACTCTTTCATAAAGATCACAACTATTTTGACCAAGTATATGTATAATTTGGTAGTTTCATACTAGTCATACCATATACTAGTAAAAGAGAAACTCAGCAACCACAATATCAAATATACTCCAAAAAATTTGTGGGTCTAACATGATACAAATGTATCATTAAATTTCATATCTTGTGCTCCAAATTTAAATTCGACACTAAGTCTAATTTTATCTTTGTCATAGGCAAAGAACCCCCCACATTTTAAATATGATCTCAAAAATATTTTTCAAATAGTTGAAAATAATTTTTCCACATATTTTTCCAGACTATTAATGGCAGCATGAAACTTCTTTTGGAAATATTATTCTACGAAAGAATTATAGTGCTTCAATTCTCTTTGACAATCTTTACATAGTGTCAAATTTCATTTCATAGAGGCACCTATTGCAGACACAAAATCACACACTTTAAGTCACTAGTATTTTTCCTATCACAATTAGACATACCACTTAGTATTTAGAATACTAATAATAAAGACAAAACTTTTGTACAATTTTTTCTATTTAACGGTGAAGTTTATAGAAAACAAAAAGTACAACACTGACTTATTAGATGAAGTTTTCATATTCTTCAAACTAATTGCATAGTGTTATTTATCCAGAGTAGAAATCTACAAAACATTTTACACTACAAAAATCAGACACAATCAAATTCACAAGGAGTACAAAACTACAAAAGTGTTTTTTTCTCCAAACAAAATAAAACATATTCTTAGATTATCACATAGAAATATTTTTATTTTCAAATAGCCTTCCAAATATACTATTTTATCAAACAAAAATATGCCTCTCTCATTTTGCAAACTAAAGAATTTTAAAGGCAACACTATTTGTCAAGGAAAATTCATTCCAAAACATATGGTTTGCAGATCTTTTTCCAAAGATACACATGATAAACATCAAAAGAATTAACTTTTAGAAACTATTTTCGTTCTTAGATAAATAATAAGAAGGTTACCTGGTGTAATCTTTAACCGGAATACCACCAATTTTTCTGGTACATTCTTAATTCGATCTTGCTAAACAAGGCAGGGAATTCTAAAGAAGTAGCGCATTAATATTCTACTTCCATGATTTGTTTCCCTTAAACAGAAGAATACAAGAAATACCAACAATATAATAATTTCCTTTAGATTGTGTTCCACATTGTATTCCTAAGATACTTAGAACAAAACTTTGAATAACTTGGTAAGAAACAACACAGTTTGAAGAGTATTTTCAAAACTAGAAAATTAAAACTAGTAGAGAAAATAGAATCAGAAACAGATTAGAAACACTATAAAAATATTTTCTCACAGAAAAACAATCAAGCCCACTGAATGCACAATGTCCCCTTAACAAAATTATTTCCCTCAAGTACCCGAGGTTAATGGAATATATCCTCCTAGGTTAGAACGATCTTACTCACCGGTGTATCAGTACCTAAAACCACAGTGTCAGCAAACCACTCAACGACAGTAAAGTACACTTAGAATACTAGATTTAGTAGTAGTAGAGGATAGTCCAAAAAAGTAGTTCACTTAAAATGAGAGGAAATCCCTCAATTTATAGAAAACAAAGGGTAGTGTGAAAAGGTACTTATTGTGCCTTACCGGAAAGGTCACAACCCTTTGGAAAAGTCACAATCTTTCGGATCAACCTTTCATAAAAGTCACAACTTTTCATAGAAGTCACAACTTTTCATAGAAGTCACAACTTTTCATAAAAGTCACAACTATTCATAAAAGTCTCAACTTTTCATAAAAGTCACAACTCTTTATAAAAGTCGCAACTCTTCATTCCATTCACACCTTTTAAAACCCTACAACATAGACCTGTTTGGATGGCTTATAGCTTATGATTTATAAGTCAAAAGTCATAAGTTGGGATTGATTTCTAACTTATAGATTTTGGCTTACTTTAGTCATAAGTTGGGATTGATTTCTAACTTATAGTTTTTCGCTTACTTTTGTTATTTTGGCTTAAAACAAGTGCTTAAAAGCACTTTTAAATTTTATCCAAACACTGCAAAAGTGCTTAAAGCACCTAAAATAAGTCGATCCAAACATGCTCATAATACTATGAGCAAACATATTGCTTCTCCAAGGTCTTATAGGCTATTTGATTTCTAAAATCACATGACAAAAATGTCAAAATATTCCATAAACACATATACCCTTAATAAATCTAAAAAGATCACTTTCAAGTTTCAATAAGCAGGAATAGTAGACATTGCAAGGAAAACCTCTTTATGTATTGTAAAACAAACAATCAATCATCAGCCTTCTCCTCTTTCTGCTGGCAACAATCATTGTTTTTCTTTTTCTAATAAAAGAAAATATAATATAATTTAACTTTTACAAAAGAAAATTAATTGTATTAATAAAACATATTTTCATGATTCTTTTAACACATTATTTCACAAAAAGCTTGCAAGAAACATTGAACATTAATTATGAAAAAAATCAATTAAATTAGTATATAACAAACACAGAAAATAAAAGATAATGAAAAAGAGTAAGGAAAATGGTACAATAAAAATTTGGAACTCAGATAATCTTAAATGTTAGCACTTTTTTCTTATTGCTTTTTCCTATCATGAATTGTTGACATTTATGTTTTCATAAAATATAATAATGACATATTTTTTGCTCTCATAATTACTAATTGAAAAAATGGATATGGAAATAAATAATAATAAATAAATAATTAAAAAAAAGATATAAAAAAAAAACAGCAAATTTCACCATGCCACAAAAAATTCCTTCTCAGAGCATTTATTCTTTCTTCCACTTTTGCAGGAAGGTGAAAAACATACATTAAGTTGGTAATGCATCCAAGAAAGAGTTGATCAATATTGATCTACCACCTCTTGATAAATATTTGAGGATTCCACCTAGACAATCTTTTCTCATATCTTTCCACTACATTTCAGATCTCTTTGGATTTGCTTTTGACACCCAAAAGCATACCCAAGTATATTGAGGATAACTGTCATATTTTTCCACCCAAAATATCCAATCGATGTTTTATTCTGGGCACATCATTGATTGGAAAGATGTGACTCTTTCTCTAACTAACGTGCAACCCTGATACCAACTCAAAATGTATGAGGATCATCCTCAAAAGTTTTAGTTGGTTGTCTTCTGCATTACAAAAAATCAAAGTTGTCATCTGCATATTGCAGATGGGTGATATCCAATTCAGTATTCACTTCTTTGACCATATTAAAGCCCCTTACATCATTTTCGTGAGTTGTTTAGATCATACTATGCCTTCCATGACTAGCAAATATAGAAAGGTGAGAGTGGCTTGTCTCAAGCCTTTGCTTTCTAGAAAGAAACCTTTAAGAGAACCATTTATCAATATTGAGAACCTGACAGAGTGCTAATGTAGAACCTCATCCATCTAATTCACTTCCTCTCAAAACCCATACTACGTAAAATTCCAACCAAATGCTCCCAACTAACATGATCATATGCCTTCTCTATGTCCAATTTACACATTATGCCTGGGGTTTTATCCTTCAATCATGAGTCCAGACATTCGTTTGCAATGAGAATAACATCAGTAATCTGTCTTCCTTTCAGAAAGACCATTTGTTGAGTGTTTACCAGCTTTGGCATCACCTTCTTTAGCCTCTCCATAAGAATTTTGGAATCAACTTGTACACACTTCCAATCAGATTGATTAGTTTGAAATCTCTCTATTTTTGGATCCATTCTTCTCGAGGATGAGTGCAATGTAAGTTGCATTGAGGCTCTATTCAAAAACTTCCCGATAATGGAAGTTCTAGATAGTACCCATCACACCCCCCATTAAATTCCCATCACTTAATGAAAAAACTCTTAGGCCTCATTTGTTTGCACTTAAATCTAAATGGTTAGACATTAGGTCATTAAGTGCTTTTTTTTATACTTGAACATCTCTTAATGGGTCTAAAAGAGTCAGAATGAATCAGATCTGTGACAGAGCCTTATTTTCATTCAACTCTTTTGAAGACACTTTTATTTTTGAAAAAATATTGTGCTCCATTCTGTTTTCTTCAAAAAAAAATTCAAGGATCTCTCATTCTCCAACTTTATTAGTTATCCAATTATTTCCTTTAATCTTTTGATTTTTATCCTTGTTGCTTGTTTATCAAGAATTGATAGATTTTATTGTAAAGAATTTGTTTGATTAAAGTTGCAAAGCAACTTCATTAATATATTTGTTGAAATCAAAACATTTATAAATTTGTTTAAAATTATTTGAATGTATCATGTTCATTATTTATTTTAAAGAAGAGTACATGACAAACACATTATAGAACATAAAAGATGCTTCACTTATTTATTTAAGATTAGTTTGTGCTGAATTATTTTTTTGATAAAAGATGACTACATTTTTTTTTCTAACAATTATTGTATTATTAAAATTATATATGTAGTCCAAGTAGTTCCATTTTATTTTTGTCAAACATAAAATATTTATTTATAATTCAAATATCTTAACATTTATCAAAAAATGATTTTTTTTCTAATATTTTGTTAATTTAATATTTAACTACTATTTTATTTGAATTATACTCCCTCTGACCCAATTTATGTGGCACTTTTTGGATTTGAGATTCAAACAAGACTATCTTTGACCGTAAAATTTTCATATATCCTTTAAATATTTTGAATTGCCAATTATTGTGACTTGTAGTATTATTTATGTAGTTTACAAATATATAAATTTCATTTCAAAAAATATGAAGATTTCATGTGTAAATTTCCGGTCAAACTTAAAATGTTTGACTCTCGAATAATGAAAAGTGTCACATATATTGGGACAGATGGAGTAATATTTATTGTGTTTACATATTAACATTCGGTGTTCAAATCTACTGACAAGATCTTAATCATTCATATGTGCATTCAAATACAGACATCTTAATCTTAATGAAAACAAATGAGGCCTTAGTATACCCATCTGGACCCGGTGCCTTGTCTATAGCACTTGCCTTGAGCACCTTCAGGACCTCATCTTCTTCAAAAGACTTCTACAAATCTTGCTGCTCCTGATCACTGCACTGGGATTCATGTTGTAAGTAGGTCTGTAATTTTCGGTCTCACGGTACTTCTTATTAAATAAAATCATCTGCCTCTTGATATTTGTTGCTTCTCTTAGTTCATTACCTACCACCATCAATTTATCAATGTGATTGGCTCTCTTGTGAACATTTGCAACCTTCTGGAAGAATTTAGTGTTCTTGTCCCCTTGCTTAATCCACAATGTCCTTAATCTTTGCCTCCAAGCTATCTTTTCCTTTCTAGCATAGTCTTCAAACTCCTTAGTTAAATTTGTCGTTTCAATTACTTCATCATCTGACAAAGGTTTGTCCTGCTGAATATTATAAAATACAGTGCTTTTGTTAAGCAACTCCTTTTCATCTTTTCCTCATTTCCATGTGCTTGGGCTCCACCTCTTTTTTTTTATATTGAGACATGTAACTTTTAGTCCATATCCAAAGATGTACTACATCAAAGTGTAGTCCCCCTTCCAAAAGTATTACAACCTAGGAGACCTATTTGTACTTTTTGTTACAAATAGTCTTAAACATAAAAAAATTCGTCAGTTTATCCTAACACTTCTTTTTTGCACCAATAATAGTACAAAGCCAGGCAGATCATCTTAAAATTCTGCATATTACTTTGTTTTCCTTTAAAGCATCTTTGAGTTCTTTCCTTCCACACTGTCCACCATAGACAAGATGATATAATCTTCTATCTCTCATCCTTTGTTGTAGCATTTCCAACTCTCATCCAGCACTTCAATACTCTTTCAATGTTCCTTGGTTTCACCCAAGTGATTTTCCTCAGATAAATGAATATTCTTCATAGCAGGTTTGCCCATTTACAGTGTAAAAAAAGATGGTTACCTGTCTCTGTTTGTTCTTCACTTAAGTAGCACCTGGAACACAATTGGTATTTCCACTTCTTCATGTTCTCCTGTGTCAGTACTATTTCTTTGGTCAGCAACCATGTGAAACAATTGACCTTATATGGGATTATTGTCCCCATATCATCTTCCAAAGGCTACTGTTCGATTATGTTGTTTGAAGTGGTGACGTTCTTGTATGCTGAGTTCATAGAGAAAACTCTTTTGTTACCTATCTTCCATATTGGAGTATCTTCTTCCCTAGTTAGGTTGTTGAGGGGACAAGGTGTTATAGAGAGCATCTATCCTTTCCACCTCCCTGTCATTAAGATTTCTTTGTGATTAAGGTTCCATCCCTGCCCTGTCCACATTTCAACAACAATTGCTTGTTGTTGAAAGCTTAGTAGGTGTAGATTAGGGAATGGTTGCTTCAAAGTTCTGTAAGCTATCCACTTGTCCTTCCTAAAAGCCACTTTGAGTCCATTCCCCACTTTGAAATTTATTTTGGATAAGAATTGTGGCCATAAATTCCTAACTGATCTCCAAATACTACAACTATAAGGAATGGTCACTGCTTTTGTAATCCATTTATCCTCCATTTCATACTTTGCACATATGACCTCTTTCCACAACATGTTCTATCATGTAAGAAATTTCCATAACCACTTCATCATTAGGCTTTTGTTTTGCATTTTCTATTCTTGATCCCCACTCCCCCTTCCTTCTTGCTAATTATGGCCTCTTCCCATTTGACCAGATGGACTTTTCTCATCTTCATTTCCTTGCCAAAAAAGATTCCTTCTTAGCATGTCTATTATCTTGATCACCTTGTCAGGGGCTGAGAATACTGACATAATGTATGTAGGTATTATATCCAGAACACTATTGACCATGGTCAATCTACCCACAGAGAAAGGTACTGACTCCTCCAATTGGTCAACTTTTTCTCACATTTTTCTATCACCCCATACCAAATCCCCATTGATTTACTTTGGGCTCCCAAAGGCATTCCTAGGTATATGGTTGGTAATTCCCCTACTCTTCCACCCAAAATAGTTGCCAAATTATCCACCCCTGTCACTTCATTAGTGGGGTATATGTATCTCTTCCCCCAATTGATATTTAGCCTAGAAACAACTTCAAAAATGATGAAAATCCCCCTTAGTATCAGCATTTGGCTCCACAAAAAACTAGAGTGTCATCTTTATATTGTAGATAAGTTATAATCAGGCTGTTTATAACTCTATTATCCGCTTGAAATCCCCTGATCCACTCTTTTTCCCTAGCTGTCTGTACCAAGTTACTTAGACCTTTCATTGCGAGGGTGAATAGGAAAGGGGATAAAGGATCACCATGTCTCAGTCCCCTTTGAGAAGAGAAGAATCCACATGGGTTCCTATTTATGAGGATCGAGAACTTCACTGTACTAATGCAGTATTTCACCCATCTTATCCACCTAGCTCCAAAGTCCATTCTTTGCACCATCAGTATCAAAGAGTTCCAATTAAGTAATCATAGGCCTTCTGGATGTCAAATTTGCACAAGATTCCAGGTTGTTTGCTTCTTCTTCTAGACTCTACACACTCATTTGCTATCAATACTGCATCCATGATTTGCCTTCCTTTTATGAATTCCATTTGTTGTCTGTCCACTAGAATGTGGATCACCTTCTTCAATCTTTCTACCAAGAGTTTGGCTATAATCTTGTATACTCCTATTAAGCTTATAGGTCTGAAATCAGTTAGCTCCATGGCTCCCACATTTTATTTTATTTTTGGAATTAATGCTACAACTGTAGCATTATGATTCTTTCAAAGATTTCTTCCTTCTAGAAATTTTGTACTGCAACTGCCAAATCTGCCAAATCAGATTTGATAGTCTCAACACTGTGACATGTACCTATCCCTTTCCTTAGAATAGAAAAGGCCATGTACTTCTCCATTTCATTAGAATAGAGAAAGACACATACTTCTACCTTTTCATAGAATAGAGAAAGACATATACTTCTCCCTTTTCCCTTTAGAATAAATTCTGAGTTCTAGTTAAATATGGGCACAATAGGGATGACATAATTAATTATTGAGGCTTCATATTATGGAAATAATTCCAAATAATTAATTTGAATTATTCTTACCATAATAAATTACAAATCATTTCACTAGAAATTCGTAATTGCACTCCTCTATTTATATTTTGAAATTTCCCATTAAACACATGTAATTCCCCATGTTAAGATTACAGATACTAATTAACAAATTAAATTACTAACGAATTTAATTCAATGATCAATTTCCTTTAGAGTACTACTTAACTTATTTTATGTGTCGGATTCATAAATCCACTTGGAAGGTTTGACACGATGAAAACTCATAAGCTTCTTAAAAAGACATATCATCAATATTTATATCGAGACGTGGATTCTGTCAACTAAATTATTATTTCACTAATATATATTATCATCATCCAATCTACCAGGAATATTGACCCATCTCAGAATCTCACCTTTTAATAAATCAAACGATAATTAACATATACACATCATAATAGTTATATCAAGATTAAGAATATGAGTACATTTAATAGTTTAGAGAATATGCTTTTGTCAGTTAGTCTAAAGAAATTATCTCTACTCGGTCACATTCAATATATACAAAATGCACTAGCACAAGAAGTTGGAACTATACTACCCATAATCAAGATAAACTACATATAATCTTGTGCTACAATCATACCGATGGCATGTCCATTTCCCATCTTAGATTGTGAACAAATTTTTTTTATACTTGTAAGAACTAATGATTTAATCCTCTGTGTATAAGCCAAAACTCTATAGACTAAATCATCTACTATATAAGTAAACAGACACCATAAACAAATATATGATCTATCAAAAATGAATAAATAATTATTCTATAATAAATACTATATCTAAACATATGGTTAATAGTATATATCCCAACACTTACTCCACTCCTTCAGCTCCACGCTTTTAAAATTTGGTCTTCAAAGCTTTCAACTTAAAAGCTAGGATATAGTTTGGACTTCCTTCAAACTCAAAAGAAGTCCAACACTCTTTGATTCTTTCATTAAAGCATTTAATCTCCAACCACCACCCTTCAAATTTGAAATAGGATTTGGTATAGGTCCAACTGCCACTTTTAAGGGTGCAATTGGTGAGAAATCTGAAATTTTGAACATACGCTTGGCATCAATTCCTGCTTACATAGTTGAATTTTTCCCCATTCAATAAAGTACATTATTCTATCAACTTTGGAGCCATATTCTGCATTGTTCTCCCTTATACATGTGTAATTACCTCCCTCTAGTTGAGGATCAATAAACTCCACATCCTCAATCATATAAAAAAATTCAATCACACAATGAAGTTCCTTGAACAATTCTTTTTCTTTGAAGCATACCTAACAATATTGCAGTCACCCCCTAGATCTAAGGTCCAGACAATAAACTCCCAACAACTCTAATTTCCCACCATACTTCTTGTCTTTCAAGATTGCAGGTAGGTGTAAACACCCCTATCATATGCCATTGAAAATCACAATTTGTTGATTTGAATGCACAAGTCAGAGCATTGGAACAACTTTCCCCTCTCAATGCTTACTATCCCAAAGCATTAGAATCCCCTCTCTAGTGCCACTAGCCTCCAGTTGACCGAATTTAACTCCCCTTCTGCCCCACACCTGTTTAATTGCCTCCCCATTTTCACCTTCTAACTTTTTTTCCTGCAAACATACGACAGTTGCCTTCCATTCCAAAAAAAAAAAAAAACATTGTTGATAATTCTCCTCTTTATCTCTGCAATTTAATCCCCATTACATATATTATCTTCACATTCATCATGTATTTGTAGCTTTTCCTTTTCCCCTAATTCTCGAACCATTACTTTCAGACTTCATATCAATGGTATGCCCCTTAAGTTCCTACACACCCCTGATTTTAATATGTTCCCCCACTTGTTTTGTTGGTTCCTTGGTTACAATGTGCCGTCTTGCTGCCTATTTTCATGAAGAGAGGCCGGTCACCCTTTCTATTCATCTTAGCAATAGAAAGACTAAGCAACATGATTCAAACAATTAAGGAGAAGGTTAGGCCAGGGGATTTTAGGTGGACAACAAAGCAATAAATAATCTTGATATAACTCACCTGCAATATGCAAATGATACTCAAGTGTTTTATGAGGCAGTGACAGAATAAATGATAATCCTGAGGGTGATATTCATCATTTTTAAAGCAGACTTTGGGCTACATATATTAACTAGGGAAAGAGCTTCATTTATCCTATCAATGAAGTTGCAAAGATGAATAGCTAGGAAACAGTCTTGGGTGGTAGTGTAGGGGAGTAACCAACCATCTATTTAGGCATGCCCCTAGGAGCCAAAAGTAAATCTAAAGAGATCCAAAACTGGGTGATAGTAAAGTGTGAAACGAAGTTAACCAAATGGAAGAGTCAGTCCCTCTCTTTAAGAGGCAAATTGTCATGGCTAATTGTTCTTGATGCACTTCCTGCATATAAGATGTTTGAGTTACCTGCTCCAAACGATGCGATAAAGAGGATAGATGTTCTAAGAAGAAACTTCTTCTAGCATAGAAATGAAGACAAGAAAAAACTCCATCCAGTCGAATGGGAGGAAGCAACAAAAAGCAAGAAGGAAGAGGGAGTTGGGATTAGGGATATGAAGATGCAAAACAAAAGCCTAATGATGAAATGGCTCTGGAAATTCGTAACATGGAAAATATGTTATGGAAAGAGGTTATCAAATTCAAATATGAAACGGTGGATACATGGATAACAAAGATGATGATCACCCCCCTATAGATGTGTCACGACCCGAGTCTACACCCTGGACGTGGCCGGCACTCGAGAACCATTGTTGGTCCCCAAGCGAACCCTCATCCTGGTTGACTACAAGCGGATGACTAACTCAAGCATACAAAGCTTAAAAACTAAATAAAAATAATATATTCAACTCACCATAAAATAGGCAACTTAAATCTTTAAAACATTTAACAAAATAAATGAACAGACTTCTGAAACTCTATTGTCTATCTATGAAGCCTCTAACTGACAAATATAGAAGTCGGGACAAGACCCACGACATCCTAACAATTGAAAAGTAAATGAAATCCTTTAGAAGCAAGGAGGATCACCATAGCTAACTGGAACTGCAAGTGATATCAACGAAGCGCCTGTTGATGATCCTGAATACCTATATCTGCATCATGAAATGATGCATGCCAAATGGCTCAGTACATGGAATGTACGAGCATACAAGGGGAATTCTAAAGCATAAACATAAGCTTGAACTTAATAAAAAGGAAACATACTTACCTCTTCTCAACTCACTCAACTAAACTCAAATCAATAATAAGATACTCAACACAAAGATTAGATACTCAACTCAATGATATGATACTCAACTCTAAGGTACTCAACTCCAGATACTTAACTCAAGATTTGATACTCAACTCAATGATATGATAATCAACTCAAAGGTACTCAACTCCAGATACTTAACTCAAGATTTGATACTCAACTCAATGATATGATACTCAACTCAAAGGTACTCAACTCAAGATACTCAACACAAGATACTCAATTCAATATAAAGCAACAATAAAAGATGTGATATATGGAAAGCTTTTAAAACAATGGATAACAACTTAAAGTATTGAAGAATACAATAATAACTCAGTTTGTATATATAAAAATACAATATAACTTTGTGGGAGATTCTCTAACCGACAATCATCACTATGAGCTATGTGATGATACAACGTCTCGCCCACGCTGCTAGAACTGTCCTATACTTTGCCAGGGTATAGAACCTCTCAACTAAGTGGATCCACTAGTCTATGTTAAAAAGCATTAAGGAATCATCTAAAAAGTATGACCCTTTCTACCCATGCTGACTACACGGTTTATGGAGACTTGAGTTATCTGAACTCGTCCCCATATCGGTGCTCAATACTACTCCCAAAAATATACTCAACTCATATGTTTAAAAACATAACTCTTTCTATGGTTTGAGATTATTACTCAAGATCTTTCTCTATAAAGAGATGTTACTCAAACTGCTCAAAACTATTTTGGAAATCTCAGTTTCCTTCTTTTTTAAATGTGAACACATTTACTTTTGAGAATACTTAGTTCCCATATATCATTTTAAAGAAAATGAATTCGACTTTACTCTTTCTCAACTCAAGTGCTCTAGTCTTAAGTCAAGTTTTATAAACTTTTTGTAAAAGACTTCTCAGAATAAAGTTCATGCTGAATTATGGGCGTGAGCGACTTAATTCAAGGTTTTTAATAACGATACATAGAACTCAATACTCGAGACTCAACAACTCAGAACTTCAATGGTAATACTCATTTCAAGAATACTCAACTCAGAGGGTTCATGCAGAATTATAGGCATGAACAATCTCAACTCAAGGACTTTATGTTACTACTCCATCTCAAGAATGTTTGACTCATAGGGTTCATGCAGAATTATGGGCATGAACAACTCAACTCAATGACTTTATGGGTAATATGTTATAGTCCTATGATTAGGAATAATCTCTCAAAAGGGATTAGGAACTCAATACTCAAGACTTAGAACTTGAAGATACTACTCCTCTCAAAGATGCTCAGTTTACAAAGTTCATGCGAATTTATGGGCATGAACGACTCGACTCGAGGGTCTAAAGAACATTATGGAATTCATGCATATGACTATTCTCATTCTCATACTTACTTCCTCAAAACATAGTTCAAATCGATAATAGATCTCAAAGGATTCACAATTGAACTCAAAGACTTTCTTGAACTCTACTCTTAACTCTCTCTTGAATGTGAATTATGAATTCAAGAGTTATGGTTCATGATATGAAGGGTCTCGTAAATGATAAAGTAGACTCATGAAAACATTCTCCTCATTCTCGTACTCACTTGTTCAAGTCTTGAAACAAGTTATTTGAATTTGTAGAAGACTCCTCAAAAAGACTAAAAGGGACTTTCTTAAAATGTTTGAAAGAACTCTCAAGACTTAATTCTTAAGTCCACGTTGAATTTGAATTATGAATTATGAATTATGAATTCAAGGTTATGATTTGTGGTAGGAAAGATATTGTGATGTTTAGGTGTGTTTTTAGATAGTTAAACATGAGAAACGATCAAGAAATCACTGTCTGGAAGCAAGTACGCGATGCAGAGATACATTTTAATATTTGGTTGCAAAATAAATTTTAAGGAAGAGGGGTCCGTGACCTCTCCGTGTCGCAGAGAGAAAAGTTTTGTTTCTGAGAAATAGATCCGCGACGTGGACCTAGTACCCAGTTTCTGCTCGACTTTTTCCTTCTTCATTTTCTAACCCTAATTCTCTTAAATTCGATCTTTTTTCTCAATTTCTCTTTAGATTCAGATACCTAATACACGTACACAATAATCTAATCAAACACAACTCTAAAATCGACACGATTTCCTCAAGAACTCATCAATTTCATCTAAACTCAAGAGCGAAAGCCAATTCCAAGAACACAATTCAAGAACATCAAACCTTCAACTTTCTAGAATGAATTTAACACTGAAATTAACATGATTAGCATGTGGGTGAACGAACCCAACACTATGGAAGCTTACATACTTCTTAGGGATCAAACCCATGGCGAAAATCCACAACAAAACTCAAGAACCTCAATGAATGCCTTGATCCTTTCCTCTTTTCTCCTCTTTTCTCTTCTTTTCTCTTCTTGAACTCTCAACTAAAACTCTAGGCGTATATTAGGATTATAAAACTGAACCTAATCAGGTTAGACACCTAAAACCTTACTAAAAAGAATTAAACCTGATTGGGTAAGGAAAAGACCAAAATACCTCTCACTATTTTTAGGTAACTTTCCTTAATTGGACAACCTGACTTAAAAAGGACAGATCTCACTCATCCAAACTCGGTGGCATTGGAAATATAATTCAAAGACCTTTCATTTGACTTCTCATGGTATACCTAACTCATCATATACTGAGAGTTATGATCGTTTGAAGTTGATCCTAAACTCAGAAAAACTAAGGAATCACTTGAATGAATTCTCTTTATTCTTCTTGGAACTCAAGGTGCTACATCTAGTGACCTTAACACTTAAGATAATTTTAAATTCCTTGGTGAAATCTCACTCACTACGAAGAACAGTTTGAGTCTTAGATAAAAAAATTTTTGGGGTGTTACACGATGCATCACCAAGAGATCAATTAGAAACCTTTGACCACTATTACCATCCAGAATCAGTTTCAAGGTGGGAAATGGTTTTAAATGTCTTTCTGGGAGGACAAATGGATATATCTGTAACACCCAAAAAAAAAAATTGACCTGAGACTCAAATCATCCTTCGTTGTGAGTAAGATTTTACCAAGGAATTTCAAATTTCTTAAGTATTAAGGTCAGGTCATTAGATGTAGCACCTTGAGTCCCAAAAATAACTAAATTGGAAATAGCAAAATCTGAAATTTTGCAAGTTAAACTAGGTATGAGTTTTGGGTCGACTTCAAACGACCATAACTTCCAGATCAGGATTATTTAGGTGTGATAGTAGAAACCGTAGGAAAGATCTTTGAATTATATTTCCAACGCCACCAAGTTTGCTCAGTTTCGAGTTCGTATGAGGGAGATATGTCCATTAGAAGTTGCGTTGTCTAGATAAGGAAATTCAAAACCGGATTTTAGAGGGGTATTTTGGTTTTTTCCTTACCCAATAATATTTAATTCATTTTTAGTAATATTTTAGGGCCTAGTCTGATTAGGTTCAGTTTTATAATCCTAATATACGCCTAGGGTTTTATTGAGATTTCAAGAAGAGAAAAGAAGAGAAAAGAGGAGAAAAGAGGAGAGGATCAAGGCGTTCGTCGATGTTCTTGAGTTTGTTTGCGGATGTTTGCGGATGTTTGCCATGGATTTGATCCCTAAGAGGTATGTAAGCTTCCATAGTGTTGGGTTTGCTCACCCACACGCCAAACATGTTATTTTCAGCGCGATTTCACTCTCAAAAGTTAAAGGATTTAAGTTCTTGATAGGTGTTCTTGAAATTCATTCTAAATCTTGTTTTGTTGGGGTTTTGATGATTTCTTGATATGAATGTGATTGTTTTTAGTGGATTAGTGTGTACTTATGTTGGGTAATTGAACCGAATGAAAACTTGAGAAAATAAATCGATTAAAAGTGATTTAGGATCAGAAAACGAGAGGCGAAATTCATCGAGCTTGGCCTGGGGAGAGGCTGGGGCGGCATGCCCCAGATGCACCCAAGGGTCTGGGGAGGTGCCCCTGTAGTTCTCCCATATGCAGCCTCTGAAGTTTGGGGGTGGCGTCCCACACCCGGAACGCGCCAGGGACGCCTGTCCCCTCTTCTTTTCCGTCGGTTATCCTGTTTGAGCCCATTTTAAGTGTACCTTCACTCCCTTTGATTTTAATCACTCTAAACTACTTCTAAACACTTAGAAATCATTCATAACATGTTCAATTCAAGGTAAAGTTAAGAGTTAAGTCTTGAGAGTTCTTCCGCACATTTTGAGAGAGTCCATTTGAATCATTTTGAGGAATGTTCTACAATTTCTAATAACTTGTTTCAAGACTCAAGTAAGTGAGCATGAGAGTGAGGATAATGTATTCATGAGTCTACACTATCACCGATATCTTTCATATCATGAGCCATAACTCTTGAATTCATAATTTACATTCAAGAGAGAGTTAAGAGTAGAGTTCAAGGAATTATTTGAGTTCAATTGTGAATCCTTTGAGATCCATCATCGATTTGAGTTAAGTTTTTGAGTAAGTAAGTAAGAGAATGAAAAGATTCATATACATGAGTTCCATGTAGTTATGTAGACATTCGAGTTGAGTCGTTCATGCCCATAATTCCGCATGAACTCCATAAATTGAGCATCATTGAGAAAAGTAGTATCTTCAAGTTCTAAGTCTTGAGTATTGAGTTCCTAATCCCCTTTGAGATTATATATCTAATCATGAGACTATTACATGTTACCAATGAAGCCCTTGAGTTGAATTGTTCATGCCCATAATTCCACATGAACCCTATAAGTCGAACAATCTTGAGATGAGTAGTATCTTTGAGTCCCTAAGTTGAGTAGTTCATGCTCATAATTCTGCATGAACCCTCTGAGTTGAGCATTCTTGAAATGAGTAGTATCATTGAAGTTCTTGAGTTCCAAGTATTGAGTTCTATATATAGTTATTGAAAACCTTGTATTGAGTCGTTTACGTCCATAATTCGACATGAACCGTATTTTAAGAAGTCTTTTACTAATGCTTTAAACTTGTTATAAGAGTTGAGCATTGAGTTGAGTAAGAGTAAAAGTGAAGTTCAGTTTCTTCAAAAGATTATATGGGAACTAAGTATTCCCAAAGATAAAATGTTTTCACATTTAAACAAGAAAAGGAAACCTTTATTTCCAAAGAGCCTTTGAGCTAGATTTTAGAAAAGAGTAAATGCTTTCACAATTAAGCGAGAGAGGAAACTTTGATTTCCAAGATAGCCTTTGAGCTAAGTTTTGAGCAATTATCTCAAATCACAGAAAGAAGTATCTTTTTAAACATAAGAGCTAGTATCATATTTTGGGAGTAGTATTGAGCATCGATATGGAGGAGAGTTCAGACAACTCACAGACCTCATAAACCATGTAGCCAGCATGGGTAGAAAAGGGTCATACTTTTTAGATGATTCCTTAGTGCTTTTTAGCATAAACTAGTGGATCCACTTAGTAGTCAGGTTCTATACCCTTGGCAAGGTATAGGACGGCCCTGACAGTGTGAGGCAAAATGTTGTATCATCACAATATCTCTTAAGTGATGGTTATCAGTTAGAGAAACTCCCACAGAGATTTTTGTATTTTTATACACAGAGTTTATTTTGTATTTTCATATACAAACAAAGTTTATTTTGTATCCTTGCATACAAACTGAATATATTTTATTCTTAAATACATTGAGTTGCTTTCTACTGTTTTAAAAGCTTTCCATATATTGTATCTCTTATTGTTACTTTATATTGAGTTGAGTATTCAGAGTTGAGTATCCAGAGTTTGAGTACCTAGAGTCGAGTGTCTCATTATTGAGTTGAGCCTTATTTCACTGAGTTGAATATCCTATTACTGAGTTGAGAACCTTATTACTGAGTTGAGTATCTTATCCTTGAGTACTTCTGAGTTGAGTAAGTTCGAGTAGTTTTGAGTATTCCCTGAGTTGAGCCAGTTTGAGAAGAGGTAAGTATGTTTCCTTTTTATCAAGTTTCAAGCTTATGTTGTGCTTTAGAATTCCCCTTACATGCTCGTACATTCCATGTACTGAGCCGTTTGGCCTGCATCCTTTCATAATGCAAATTCAGGTATTCGGGATCATCAACAGGAGCTTCGTTGATACCACATGGAGTTCGAGTTAGCTATGGTGAGCCTCCTTGCTTCCGGAGGATTTCATTTACTTTTCAATTATATCAGTTGTTAGAATGTCGTGGGTCTTGTCCCGACTTTCATCTTTGTCAATTAGAGGCTTCTTAGATAGATAGTAGAGTTTGAGAAATCTGTTTCATTTATCTTATTAAATGTATTAAAGACTTGAGTTGCCTATTGTTGTCTAGTTGAATATTCTATTTGTATTCTGTTTTTAAGCTTTGTATGCTTGAGTTAATCTTTCGCTTGTAGTCAATCAGGATGAGGGTTCCCTTGGGGACCAGGAATGGTTCTCGAGTGCTGGCCACGTCCAGGGTGTAGGCTCGAGTCGTGACATTATCAAAGACCTCTGAAACAACTTTACCCAAACTTACACATCCTACCTCCGAAAACAGGCCACTGTTTCTGAAATGTGAACAGGCCAGGATTCCATCCACACCTCAGGAAGAATTTAAATGACTTGGGAGATGGAAAGGATAGGTGCTTTCTACAACACAATGGCAAGAAGTGGACACTATATTTTAGTCATGTTAGTGCGTCTACTTTAGTTTGTTTACTTTTTAGGAGTCTTTTGGCCTTACTAGATATTTATATGCCATAAGAAAATATAAATAATTTTTAATACTTTTTAATTTATATTTTATATAATGTTAGCATGAGATGAATTTAATTGGAGAAATATGGTCAGAATCATATAACCAAACCCGAATCATTTGAGATTGAGGCATTGTTGGTGGTGTTCTCGTTGTTGTATTATCTTCCACTAAATGCCTTCTCATTAGCTATATTGTGGTTTATAGCCTCATCCTGAAATGTTTTCTTTTCTTTCTTCAGGTATCAAAAAATTTCCATGCTACCTTATCCGTAGACCGTCAATATCTATACTGAAGGATGATTAAAATTCTTATTCCAAGAGAAGTTGATGCCCAACAAAACAAATAAAAAATTTAAGGAATAGAGCCACGTGTCTACTTACAATATTAGAAAATAGTGTACTAATACACTCCCAAAGCTTTTACTGAGGGTATAAAAGCCCTCGGTTCATAATTCTGGAATATAGACGCCTAGAAGTAGCTATCTAACAACAAACACGCATAAGATATCATTTACCCAATTACAGAGCAACTAGACGAGACATCTGAGAATCTAAAACACCAAACAAACAAGTGAAACCCATTCTTTTCACCAAAATCAGAAGCTGTTACAAACCATAACCCCACTCATATTCTTTTCTCATCAATTTGTAAATAGGGAGCATTTTAAAGTAATAATAAGATACCTCAACAATGTTGCCGACCAAGTAAGGAAGTTGCTTGTTCAGCTTAATTTTCTCTTGATTCTCTTTTATTTTTTCCTTGAATGAGTCCAATTCTAGATTCGTTCTCTGCAGCTCTTCCTAGAATTCAACATTCAAATCAAGTAAATTAAAATCCACAGTAGAGTGTCAAGATTTAAATAAAGTAAATTTGGAACCTTTAAAATTTGAATTCGTTGTCAAGTAGACGCGCAACCCTAATAATATCGTCAGTGGACATCACATACAGGTCATCTTCAAAGTTGTTGTCCTCCATCATTGATGTCGCCATCCACAACAGAGAAGTCGATGTATGCCAACCTGGGAGCAAGAGACAGGAGAGGAGCACAACGGAACCAAAGGAGGAAGGAGTCGATTTGGGTAGCTTGTACAATCAGAAAATTCGAATGGGGGCAAAATAGATCAATTATCTGATTATTGCATTTCACGCTTAATTGATATATTGAGTTTATCATTTTATTTCTATTAATTATGAAGATGATGTATTAAAAATTTAAGATTCTTAAGAAGTTTTTCTCTTTTTGAAAATTAATTAATTGGGGATATAATTGACAAAACACTTTTTTTATCTTTATTTGTCAAAATAGACTAGTAAAAAAGAAAATTGGATGAGTAATCAGGGACAGAGGGAGTAGTTGGTATTACATTGGGGTAAACTACATAAATTTCACTGGTTTAGGTCATAATTGCTAAGATTCCTGATAGTTTCAAATATTACTTTCTCTATCATATCTCGTGCTAAGGATACGTGAGTCTGAATCCAAGAGATATATGTATCTGCCGAATTTTAAGATCGAGATCATATTTTATTTATTTAAATTAATTGGTCGTAACTAATTTCCTTAATTAGAGGAGTGATTAAGGATTTTAAAGATACATGCACAATTAATTTTGGAAATTTAATGCATCTTAATTTGATGTATCTATTATTAATATATTGGGGTGTTCGTGGTTTAGTTTGGATCGGTTATTGATTAAAATCAAAATCAAAACCAAACCAATCTAGTCGGTTTTTAAATTTCTAAAACCAAACCAAATCAAACAAAAAATATAACTGTCGGTTTGGCCATATGGTTATTGTCGGTTTGGTTCAGTTTTTTTGGTTTATTCGATTTGAAAGTAATACTCCCTCTTCCTAATTTATGTGGCACTTTTCATATTTTGAGAGTCAAACAATTAAGTTTGACCGAGAATTTGTGCATGGAATCTTCATTTTTTTTTAAAATGAAATTTATATATTCGTAAACTACGTAAAAAGTATTATAAGTCGCAATAATTGATAATTCAAAATGTTTAAAAGATCTATGAAAAATTTATGGTCAAAGATAGACTTGTTTGAATCTCGAAATCTGAAAAGTATCGAATAAAATGGGATGGAGGGAGTAATTTTTTTTAGGACTTGTGTATCTCGATAGACATAAACACCTAGCACATGAACAATCCACTAAAAATTTGTCGGTTCAATTATGAAATTAAACAATACTAGAGTTATCATTACACAAACAAAGTGATTCAATTAAGACAAAGCATGACTATTTTATGTGAAGTAGGGTAGGTAAAGTCTAAAATGGATTTTGTTGGGCTTGGACTTAGAATTGGTATAGTTGGGTTAAAGTGTTGAGTTTAAGAAAATGGTAAAGTTAAAGACTTAGGTTAATTAAAATTTAACAAAATATTTATATTTTATTGATGAATAATATATAAATAATTATAAATTTTACATATCTAATTCAGTGGTTCAGTTTGATTATTATTACGGTTGTTTTTTTAGTAAAATCAAACCAAATAGTATCGATTTTCAAAATTTAAAACCAAACTTAATCAAACCAAACCAAATATCAACTTTTTAAATCGGTTTGGTTCGAATTGTGATTCGGTTTGTTTTTTTAACCATAACCATGAACAAATATAATGTACCCAACAAACTAAACACTTAGATACATGAGTATCATACAAGTACATTCATATGTATCATAGAAGTATCTAATATTAATTTCATGTATCTATTTATATGATTTAATATTAATTTAATGTATCTATTTATATGAGCTAGTATTATTTCATGCATCTTTTGTATGTATAGTTTGATACATTAAATATCAAATTCATACGTTATATCCAAAAACATGTATCTCAGATAAATACGAAAATAGTTAGATATATTGTAATAACATAATAAATATATATGATAATATTAACATAGAGAAAATACATAAAAAAAAACCCTGAACTTGGCACGATAACTTACTTTAGTACTTGAACTAAATGGGTGTTTAAATACCCCCTTAACACCTTTGAAGTGAATTTAATCTCACCCTAACAGTACAATACTAGGAAGTGCACTACACACACGCCTCATCTGGATCACATCAGTGGCACATCAACGCCACATCCACATAAGAAATAATATTTAAAAAAAAATTAAAAAGGAAAATCAAATTTAATTTGGAATTATACTAGATTTAATTTTTCTTATTTTTTTCCTTCTTAATTATTCTTAGTTTTTTTTATTAATTATAGTTTCATAAATTAATCTCTAATTAATTATTAAAATCCCCTAAATAACTGAATATTGCCCATTGTTGTCCTCAAGTTCACCACTTTCTCATTTTCTCATTTTCAAAGAGAAATCCGAACAACCTTTGCAGCTCTAAGCTATAACAATTTTTTTTCCAACTTTTCTTCTTACATGAACTAACAACGAAGTCTATAAAAACTTTTATCAATTCCAATTTCAATTTCAATTCTGATTTCAGCTGCTCCTCAACCTCCTCTTTTGAAGATCGAAAATATTCTTTCCATAAGAATATTAGTTTTTTTGTAAGTTGGGTGAAGATTCTATGATCTATTTTTTGTTGACTTCTTTAACGGATAATTTGACACTTTCTTGATGTCGAAAATAAGTCGCTGGAAATCGTGTCGCAGAACTGAACATCAAGTTTCTTGTAAAAGAAGAACTCAAAAACAAAGAAAAGATTAAAAAGGAGAAACGAAAAGAAAAGAAAAATATTGACATTTGGGAAAAAATGCTCTGTTGCAACTGGGTGTGATGGACTGAAAAAGAAGAAAGAGGAAGGTACAAAAAGTAGGAAAAAATGGACAAAAGAAAGAGAAATTTTGAATTAAAAATAATTTTTTTTTAGAAATAGTAAAATATGGAGTAATTAATTTATTTTGTCATCCTATGAGAAGATGACACGTGCATAGTTTGAAACAACTTTTTGTTTTTTTTTCCATCTTCATGCGCCTATAGAAAATTGATGATACCAATCTTGCCACGTATCTTTTAGGGGGTAATTTAATTCAATTGAAACTACATTAGGGGGAGTAAAAAACGTCTGTAAAGTTGCATTGCTATTTTTTTTTTTTTGGGGGGGGGGGGGGGGGG
>JAJOOR010023693.1:0-29182 GCA_036250505.1 Solanum acaule
CCCTATATAATGATTTTTAACCCCCAAAACACCCAATTTAATTCATTCTCCTAAATTCCCCAAAGTTGAACAAGTCACCCTCTCAAATATTTCTCTCTCTAAGGAAGAAGAAGGAAGCTAGGGTTTCAAGATAAAGTCTCCTAATCCTCCATTGATTTCAAGCTTTTGGCATCAAGGTATGATAGTCTTCACATTTTGAGTTCTTTCCTCCATAGGGTTCCTAAATTCTCCAATTTACAAGTTAGAAATCTCCAATAAAAGATAGGGTTTTCTTCCATGTCATGGGTTCCTTTCAATGTGGATATAATTGATTGTGTTTTGAACTATTATGCATGAATTCAGATAATCTTATGTTTTTAAGATGAATTCCAATGAACCCATGCATAACCCATGTTTTCTAGATTATGATAATTGAAAGTGGGTTTTGAACTATGAAAGAGGAATTTATGAAGATATGCATGTTCTGACGAAATTGATGAAAATGATAAGTTGCTTTGAGAATAAAGCATAAATATTGTTGTTGATTGTTGTGAAAGGATTTCTCACATAATACTCAATACATGAATGTGAAAGGTTTTCTCACACAAAGGATTCTTAGAGTTGAAAGGTTTTCTCAACTAAACTAAGAATCAAGTTTTAGGAGCTATTTTAATGGTAAGACAAGAGGCGATTACCTATGTCCCTATAATGATAAGACAAGCGGGGACTACCCATATCCCTTAAAGACAAGATGAATATGATTGATGACTATTTCATGGGAATTATGCTTATTACCGAGTGGAGAAGTGGCAATTACATGTGTCCTATAAACTATGTGCCATCATAGGTTGTCTTAGATAGACATTAGCTAGTGAATCCACTTAAGCTAGAAATTCATGGTTCTTACCTTTGCAAGTGAGGACACCTATTTTTAGTATGGGGTAGACACCGGATTCCATGTTTTAGCTTACATTGTCTTTATGTCGGATAAGGCAAATTTCCCACAACAATAATGACGAACTAAGGTTACTTCTAAAAGTATCACACGTGTGTTCAAAGATTATTTTACTTTCCTTGACCATGATCATGATTATACTTCTAATATCTTATCTTAATGTTTTAACTTGGTCTTTGCATGTCACGAAAATGTCCTTTTAGCATGATTTTGTACTTTTATGCATTGCTATCATACTTGGTACATTATTGTACTAACACATACGCTTGCCTACATTCTTCTAAAAATGTAGGGTCCGACGCTCCGATTCCACATCTTTGTGGCTAGGGATCACTTAGTAGATATTAAAGATTGATGAGTCCTCATATTTCGAGGACCGAGCCTTTGTTTCTTATTGTCTTTACTTTTCAGTATTGTTTGTGATGTACGGGTTACGTCCCGATCAGTCTTGATGTACTAGATGACTTTAAGACTATGTAGACTTCCGCTTAATTTTTTTTAAACTCTTTATGATATGAAGTGTCTTTTTAAACTCTTTAATTCTATTATCTTTTATGATGCATGCTAAGTGGCTTGTGTAGGGCCTCTCGGGGTCCTATACGCCATGTTATGCCTAGGGTATACTTTGAGTCGTGACATTAATTTATTGAAATATTGCGACATGAGTGTCCTCTATCATCCAGGTAAGGTCAATGTGGTGGCGGATGCTCTTAGTGGATTATTAATGGGAAATCTTTCTCATGTCCAGGATGATAAGAAAAAGTGTGTTTGTTATGTTCATAGGTTGGCCTGATTGGGTGTTCGCTTAATTGATTCTAATAAAGGAGGTTTTATTGTTCAAAATAGTTATGAATCATCTTTTGTATCGGATGTGAAGGCTAAGCTAGATCTCAATCCAGTACTAGTTGAGTTGAATAAGTCAGTTTTCAAAAAAGCCATTGAGGCTTCTCTTAAGGAGGAGATTGTGTCATTCGATACCAAGGTCGGTTACGTGCTCCGAATATTAATAATTTGAAGAAATAGATTTTGATAGAAGCTCACAGTTCTTGTTATTTTATTCACCCAAGAGCCACCAAAATGTATCATAATTTGTGGAAAGTCTATTGGTGGAATGGGATGATAAAAGATATTGCGGAATTTGTGGCTAAATTTCTGAATTATCAACAAGTGAAATTTGAGCATCAGAAACTGAGAAGTTTGGTTCAATACATTAGTATTCCTTCATGGAAGTGGGAAGATCTAAATATGGACTTTGTAATGGTTTTACCTCGTACTCGGTGTCAATTTGACTCAATTTGGGTTATTATGGACCGAATAACAAAATCGGCTCAGTTTCTTCTTATTAAGACTTCATTTTCAGCCGAGGAGCATACCAAGATTTATATTCGGGAAATGGTAAGGTTGCATGAAGTGCCTTTATCTATTATCTACGATCATAGAACTCAGTTTATGTCTCAGTTTAGGAAGTCATTTCAAAAGGGTCTTGGTACTCCAGTGTGACTTAGCATGACTTTCCACCCTCAAACCGATGGACAAGCCGAGCGTACCATCCAGACTTTAGAAGATAATTTAAGAGCTTTTCTAATTAATTTCAAAGGTAATTAGGATGATCATTTGTCGTTAATCGAGTTTGCGTATAATAATAGCTATCATTCTAGCATTGGGATGACACTGTTTGAGGTTCATTATGCTCGGAGGTGTAGATCTCCTATAGGTTGGTAAGAAGTGGGTGATGTCGCTTTGATAGGCCCGAGTTGGTGCATGAGGCTATGGAAAAGGTTTGACTTATTCATGAAAGGTTGAAAACAATTCAAAGTCGAAAAAAGTCGTGTGCCGATGTTAGAAGAAGAGAACTTCAATTTAATGTTGATGATTGGGTCTACTTGAAAATTTCACCCACAAAGGGTGTAATGAGATTTGGAAAGAAAGGAAAGCTTAGTCCTTACTATGTGGGCCCATATCAGATTTTGAGGTGGATTGACAAGGTTGCTTATGAACTTGAGTTGCCTAATAATTTAGCATCGGTACATCCTGTATTCATATCTCTTTGTTGAAAAAGTGTATTGGAGATCTGACGTTCATTGTGCCTTTGGAAGGTTCGAGAGTTAAAGAAAATCTTTCTTATGAAGAGATTTCAATTGAAATTTTAGACCGACAAGTTCACAGTTGAGAAACAAAAAAGTTGCATATAAGAAAGTTCTTTGGAGGAATCAATTAGTTGAGGGTGCTAGTTGTGAGGCTAAAGTTGTTATGATGTCTTAGTATCCTCACCTCTTTCCCTCCGTTCCTACTCTAGCTTGAGGTATTAACTCGTCATGGTTTATTCTTTCGGATTCATGAGTTTTAATCATTCTCATGTTTTCATATGCATGCATGTTCATAAAAAACTTGATTTTTAATGTTATGATTTATCTTGGAGTGCTCTATGTTTATGTGCATTATGATGAGATTTGCATTCATGTTGGGTTGTTAGTTTCTCTCCTACTCTGTTTATGCTAGCTTGAGCCCCATTTGAGGACAAATGTTCTCAAAGGGGAGATATTGTAACACCTCAGAAAGTGGAAAGTCAAAAAGGAAAGGAAAAATGCAATTTTGGCACAAATCCAATAGTCAATGAGACTGACCTGTGGGTCGTAGGAAGGAATCATAGGACCCAAAGTTAAATTTTGGAAATTCTAAGTTTCTAAAGCTTGACCTAGGATGAACAGGACGAGCCGTAGGAAATTGGATGAGTCGTACATAAGTTCCCTAGGGGTAATCCAGACTTAGTGATATTTTTTGGTTAATGTTGAAGTCTACGAATAGGGTCTACCGGCCTTAGAAAGTTCGACAATCAGTAGAATGGTGTCATAGGAAATTAGCCAATTTTAGGCCCCAATACCTCGACCTACGGTTGACCAATACGGTCTATGGGAAGTTCTACGATCCATAGGGTCCTACGACAATTATTTTGTAGGGGTATTTTTTTCTTTTTCCTATGCATTATATACCTATATTATGTCATTTTGACCCTAATTATAATTCCTTTAACTACCCTTATAGTCCTAAAACTACCTTAACTCTCTCATTCTCTCAAAACTCCAAATCCCATCCACATCCATCTTCTCCAATTCTCTCATAAGTTCAAGAAAAAAAAGCTTGGGTTTGAAGCTTCAAGTCTCCCTTTTCTCCATTACTTTTGGGGTTTGATCATCAAGGTATGTGGGAGTTCATCAATGGGTTCCATTCACCCATGGAGTCCCAAAGATTTCTCAACTATCCAAATTAAATCTCATTAAATTGATTAGTTTTTCATTCAATTATTCATGGGTTCTAATTGTGTTGAATCAATTCTTTGATTTTGCTCTTATTATGGATGTTTTGACTTAATTACATGCTTACCAATTGATTTCATATGAACCCATGCATTATTCATGATTTGACTATGAACTCTCAAAGACATGAATTTATAAAGCAGTTATGAATCTATGCATAATATTTTCATAAAATTTATGCATGATTTATGACAAGGAATGTTTTTATGATCTAGGTTGCTTTAAAATAACTATGGATGAATTGTGAAAGGTTTTCTCACATATGCATGAATTGTGGAAGGTTTTCTCACATTAAAGAATCATGATTGGTGAAAGGTTTTTTCACACATGGTTTAAGGAGTTATTCTATAATTATTTAAGCTTGGACTAGTAAGTTAATTGTGCTTTTCTATGTACGATGATATGTTTATGTTTATGACTATTCCGTTGGGATTTTTACTTAGGACCGAGAGGATGTTGAGATGGAGGCTCTCCTATTAGTAGAGGTCGGGTCTCTATTAGTAATCTCCTTGTCCCTAATTACGTGTCCCCATAGGATTTGTCTTAAGTGACATAGCTAGTAGTTACACCTACGCTATTTTAAGGTCATTGTCTTGACAAGTAAGGACATCTCTTTTTGGTGTCGGAGTATGATACTAGATTCTGTGTTATAGTTCACATGGTTTATGTCGGTTAATGGTAAATATCTCATAAAATGAATTAAGTTACTTTCAAGGTTTTATGAACCTTTCAAGATGATTTTAAGATGCATTGACTATATATGTTCATGATTTATGATGCTTCTTTAAAAGGTTTTACTATGTTTAGCTTGGTCATGCATATCATGTTTTCGATTATGTCCCCTAATAATCATGTTTCATAATGTATATGTGTGCCTACATTGTCTAATAATGTAGGGTTTGATACTTCGCCTCCTCTCACTCTTCGCTAGTTACTTGATTGATCGTTGAAGACTTAATGAGTCCTCATGTTCCGAAGACCATGTCATCTTTCATATAATTTTCATATGGCTTAGTTTTCGAATGTTGTACAAGGTGTACGGGTTACATCTCGACCACTAATGTTGATATATTAGAATGGTTTGTCAAGACTATGATTAGAATTCCGCTTTTATGTCAAACTCTTTTATGCTATGAGATTTCTTACTTTAATTCTCACTTTTTCTATTATATTGGTTTGTATGTATGTCAAGTGGCTTGTGTAGGGCCTCTCAGGGTCTTATATATCATATCACATCTAGGGTATAGTTTGGGCTGTGACAAGAAGAAATAGAGACAATACCCATGTAGGAAATTTCTATTTCAAGCAAATTTGATTCGAAAAAACTTAATTACAAGCTTAGATTGACAAAAAAATTGACGTTTCTTCCTCTACAAGCTAAAAATTTCTTCAGTACACTCTTATCAATATTTTTTACAAAAAGAGGTCTTCTCTCTCTATACCTAATTGGAAAGCTGATAATGGTACATAATTGCAAAAAACCTTATTTTATGCTTGGAATATTTCAAAGGAAGCACTATTTATAATTTCAATTTTTCCCTTCAGCTTGCATCATCAGACATGCATTGCTGGACCGTAGGAATGTCGATCAGAAATTGTAGAGCATCAGTTACCTCCTTGCTTCGACCTTCAATTTTGACGAGAGCATCTACACTAGGAACGACAAATTGTCGATCAATCATTATATTGTGGTAGTTGCAGTGCCGGTACAGAGGTGACTTATGTCCACTCAAGCTGGTGTTTAATTGGCGAGACCAAAGTTCCTTTGCTTGTATGCTTTAGTTATTTTTAGTTTTAAATCCATCGAACTTGTTTTTTCTGAAGAATATCTACATCCAAAAGAACTAGGGTCTAAAACCCCTTCAATTAGCACAACTTTTCACCCGTAGATAGATGTTTTGGCTTAATAGACCATTCAAACCTTGAGGGATATATAGATAGCTTGTGTGATTGACTTTAAAGACAATTAGAATGATCATGCCTCTTATTGAATTTTCTTATAATAAAAATTACCGCTCCAGTTTTCTGATGGCTCTATTTGAGGCACTTTATTGTAGGAGGTGTAGATCTCTCATAAAATGGTTTGAGGTTGGTGAAGTTACCTTGATTCACTTCATGAAGCTATAGAGAAGGTTCGGGTTATTAGAGAAAGGTTGAGGATAACTTAGAGAAGACAGAAATCATTGCAAATGTAAGGAGAAGAGTGCTTGAATTTGCGGTTGGTAATTCGGTGTATCTAAAAAATTTGCCCATAAAAGGGGTTATTAGATTCGGTAAGAAAGAAAAACCTCATCGCGATTGTGTTTGTCCTTATAGGATCTTGAAGCATATTAGAAATGTGGCATATAAGTTAGATTTATCAACATAGTTAGCATCAGTGCATTTGTGATCCAACTTCAATTGTTCCTTTAGAGAGTGTTGGTGTGAAGGATAGTATCTCTTACGAATAGTTTCAAGTCAAAGCTATTGACCACCATTTTCGTAAGTTTAGGAACAAGGAAGTCACTTAAGTGAATTTCTTTGGAGTAATCAGCTAGTTGAGGGAGCTACTTGGGAAGCAGAAGTAGATATGATGACCAAGTAGCACCCCCCCCCCTTCCCCCACCTCTTTCATTCTTATTTTGTTCCCACGTGAGGTAATAATTCATATTCATATCATTCAGTTATTCTCATGTCTGAATATACCTTCATTTTCACAAAACTAGTACAGTCTTCATGTCTTAAGCTGGAATCAATCATTCTGCCAATTTAGTGCTTAGCTTCCAGTTTTGAAATTACAACTCTTTCCCTACTCTTTCCAGTTTATCTTAACTCCATTTCAGGAAAAATATTTTGAAGGGAGAGATATTATAACACCTCACAGTTTCAAATACATGAATACTCAGTAATTGTCCTAGCAGAAAGTTCCTAGAATTTTCAGCCTCAGGTTCTACGAGTTGGTTCACGTGTCATGAGCCAGGTTCATTATCCATGGACAGAGTGAGGATCACAAACTTCAGTGAGCTAACATTCCCCTGATGGACTGTACGAGTTGTAAATAAGGTATACAACTCGTACAATCAATCATGATGGAGTTTAGAGCATTCCATCTTAGTCCCAGGTTCTACAAGTCAAAGTACAACTTGTACTTTGATGGAACAATTCATACTTTTGATTCGTGGAGTCCCGAAGGAGCCATGACTAATAGTATGAGTCATACCCTCATATTACAGACTGTAATAGGAGTCATGGAAAAGTCCTGAGACTTACCAATCTTCCAAATGACCACGATTGATAGCATGGGTTGTAAGATCATATTATAACCCATACCACGATTCGTAAGAAGATCCTATACTTCATGAGTAGAAGTATGCCTTGTACTTAGAGAGTACAACATATATGCTAATTCATGGAATATTTCAAGTTACTCCCCAACTTATCTCAAGCGGCCATGAGTCAGAGTATGACTTGTGGTCTCGAGGTATGACTGATGTACTATGGATTTACGACACTTCTACTGCTTAAAGCTTAGGAATGTCATAAGCATTTTAGCGCATCTTAGTAGATCTGATGTGTTTTATTGTTATTTTGCAGGATAAAAGTTCTTTGGTAACTGAGTGTAGGAAGTCAAGTGTTCCAGTGAAGTTTGGAATTTTACGAGCCATACTAAGGGCCACAGTATGAGCCATAACTTATAGATAACTTTGTAGAAGGGATATCAAAGAAGTGGTGAATCAGGGTCTTAAGTGCACAAGGAGATAGTATGGGGCTTACAATGTTTAACAAGACATAGATTCCTAATCATAGAAAAAGAATTGAAAATCTAAAAAAGAACAATTCCAAACCACGAGTTCACAAGACGGCCGTCAAAAGTTTCATGAGCCGTACACAATTGCTAGTAGATGAGATTCATAAAGTGTGAAAATAGAAGTCTGAAGACTAGAAGGGAACAAGACGAGTCATAGACTGTTCTTCAGACCATAGATTTTTTCCGTGGAAAATGTCCTAAGATTGAACTTTCAATACAAACCATGAGAATACTCCATGATCTGTAAAGAGAACAACGACCCGTACTTAGGGTTGTAAAGTTTCTAAATTCATGTCTTCCCCTAAACAGTTTGGATAGGGTTTTGTATGTCTCTATAAATATTTTCCCTAGGTTTTATTTAATTTATTACGTGAGTTTTGAGTTTAAGGATTATTACAAAACTATGTTTTGCTTTAATTCTTGAATTTTTGGGATTTTAATTACACATCAATCTTTGACTTTTGACTTTGCAAATCAATTTAAGATTCTAGATTAACAATATTCATATTGTAAATGCATGATTCTTTTTAACCAAATTACTATGAATTCTGATTAAACAATTAGGAGATACTAAATCCAGAACTAGGGTTATGGGAACCATGCCTAACTAATAACGTAGACCAAATAAATAATAATTCTTGAATAGTGTACATACATGTATTGTTTTTCTCTTTGCTATGAATACTTTTTAGTGGTAGACAACATTAGAACTCGCCTTATTCATACTTGCTAGACCAAGGGGGTAACAAATGTGAAAGGAGATTTTACAACAAGGATTTGAGGCTATCAACCCTCATCTAATAGCTTGAACTTGCCCATGGATAGCTAATTTGGGATCAAAGGTAAGTGCTAGTAAAACATACCCTCGTAGACTAGCCATGTTACATGGTGAAATTCTTCTACTTAGCCAACCATCCACTTATGTGATAAATAACTTACCTATCTTGCATGAAACACACCTAGACAAGGTTACTAATATCAAGGTCTACCGAGTTAAGGATTCATGGGGAACAAAAACCCCTAGTTTTCTTCTTCTATTGATTTAAACTAAGTGAAACTGTTACTTTGTCACTTGCTACTTGAGATAATTACAAACATTAATGTCTACATAACGCCCCCACCCCCCCTTATAGAAATAATAATAGGACTAAGAATATGTAACACCTCAAGTTCGAAAAGATGGAAAATTCAGTTTTTCAGAAACCTAGTGCCAATTCCTACGGTGCCATCCACGGCCCTTGGAACAACCCACGAACCATAGATGGGGTCCGCGGTTGGCCAGTAGTTTTTATTAAAATGTCAAGTTTTCTGTATTTTTTCGACGGTTCAACAGGACAGTTCGGCGTTCAATGCATGAGCCACAGATAGGTCTCGTAGGTGAGTCCTAGACTAAGAGAGATTTTGAGGTCGAATGTTGAGGATCACGATTGGGACCCATGGCCCGTCATCTGGACCACGGTCCGTGGGTGGGTCCCGTCTTCTGAGGCCCAAAAATTTAAATCTCTGAACCAAACGACAAAAGGACAGAACGGTACGTAGGTTGACCCACGGACTATAGGTCCCCCACCATCGACTAGGTTCGGCAGTTATTTCTTAGGGGCTTTTGGGTCTTTTCCTAATTATTTTATCCTAATACTATGTCATTTTACCCTTCACCAAAACCCCTATATAAACTTTTTAACCCCAAAATTTACTAAATTGAAATCATTCTCTCAAATTCACAAAAGAAGACCTCTCAAATATTTCTCTCGCTACAAGTTTAAGAAGAAGGGTTCAACCTAGGGTTTCAAGTCAAGTCTCCAATTCCACCATTGATGTTAAGCAATTGGCATTGAGGTATTATAGTTTTCATCCATGGAGTACCCAACTTCTCCAATTTTCAAATTTAGAAATCACCGATTGAGTTAGGATTTTTCTTCTATGTTATGGGTTCTGTTAATTATTGATTTAATTGATTGATCTATGATCTTTTATGAATGAATTGAGTTAATCTCATATTCTTATGATAATACCCCATGAACCCATGTAATTCCCATGTTTTGCAAGTTATAATGATGTAATGTGGGTTTTGGATTATGAAAGAAGAGTTTATGAAATCAAGAATGTTCTTATGAAATTTATGTAAATGTTTTCAGAATGCTTTGAGAGTGAAGTATCAATGATGTTGTTATTGTTGTGTTTGCGAAAGGTTTTCTCACATAATAAGAGTTGTTAAAGTTGAAAGGTCTTCTCACCTAAAATGAACCAGTGTTAAGGAGCTACTCTAATGTTGAGGCAAGAGGCGATTACCCATGTCCCATAAACTATGTGCCAACATAGGATTGTCTAGATAGACATTAGCTAGTGGATCCACATAAGCTAGAAGTTCATGGTCCTTACCTTGACAAGTAGGACAACTTCATTTCGGTGTGGGAGACACCGGATTCCATGTTGATAGCTCATACGGTATTACATGTTGGTTAAGGCTACTTCCCACAAGAAAGCTAAGATGAACTAGGGTTATTTCAAGAAGTATCTTACATATGTTTTTATGATGATGTTCTCTTGAATTGATCATGTTTTATGACTTATGTTTTATAAGAATCAAGATTTATGTTTTAGCTTGATCATTGCATGCCCATGAAAATATCCCTTTTTAGCATGATTTATATGTTTTTATGCATGGCTATCATACTTGGTACATATTTTGTACTAACGCATACTCTTGCCTACATTTCCCCAAATGTAGGGTCTCATAGTGAGGGTTCCCAATTTCATGGCTAGAGTCAGTTGAGGAGATTCTGAGCTTTGGTGAGTCCTCATGCTTCAAAGACCAGACATTTATTGTTTTCAGTCTTTCCTTACTTTAAGTTTTGGAACATGATATACGAGCTATGCCCAAATTCATTCTTATGTACTAGATGGCTTTGAGACGATGTTAAGATTTCCATTTTTTCTCTATAAAAATCTTATATGTTGAAAATGTCTCTTAATCTCTTTATTTTGGGTCTTGTATGATGAAAGCTAAGTGGCTTGTATGGGGCCTCTCGTGGTCTTATATGACATGTTACGCATAGGGGATACCTCTGGTCGTGACAAACTTGGTAATCAGAGCAAAATGTTTAGAAAGGTTCTAGGAAGTCTCATAAGCCACGTCAACTAGAGTCTTGTTCATTAGTGTGAAGCGCGCCACATTTATGAATGAGAGGCTACAAGATGTTTAGGAAACTCCACTTCTTTCACTACTCTAAAGTCGTGCGATACAGTTTAACTCTATAAGGTCTCTCCTAATCCTTATCCAATGCTCTACAAGATATGGCTACTCAAAGAGATTATGCTAGAAGGAATATGAGGGAGAATGTCGAACAAGAAGCTCCTCCTCAAGCTCCCCAGGCTCCGGTCGACCCTTTTGTCGAACAACTGACTAATGCAGAGTTTAGGGCTGTTTTTCAAGTGTTGGCCCAAGCCATGACAGCTTAAGTCAATAGAAAGGTTGTTGTTCCCGTTAACCCAAATGTGGGTCCAACGGAATCTAGAGTGAAAGACTTCACTAGAATGAATCCTCTGGAGTTTCATTGTTCTAAGGTCGAGGAAGACCATCAAGAGTTCATTGATGAGATTGACAAGGTGTTGATGATCATGGGAGTGACGTTAGTGGAAAAGGCGTTGTCCGCTTATCAACTTAAGGGTGTTGCTCAAGTTTTGTTCAACCAATGAAAGGAAGCGAGACCGAAAGATGTGGGCCCTCTCGTTGGGAAATGTTCAAAGTTGCTTCCCTTAGTAGGTTCTTTCCTCTTGAGATGAGGGAGGCAAAGGTGCCTGAATTCATTAACCTTCATCAAGGAAGTATGAGTGTGAAGGAATGTTCCTTGAAGTTCACACAATTGTCTCGATATGCTCCCACTATGATTGTCGATTGGAGGGCAAGGATGAGTAAGTTTGTTTTGGGGGTTTCCAAAGTGGTGGTTAAGGAATGCCGTACTGACATGCTTATTAATGATATGGACATTTCTCGTCTCATGGTTCATGCTCAACAAATTGAAGAACAGAAACTTAAGGAAATGTCTAGGGAGGCAAAGAGGGGTAAAATCGGTGATGGTAATTTCTCACATTAAAGGTCCGATGGACCTGGTCATTCTAAGTTTCGACAAAGGTTTTCCGGTAAAGGTTCCTCCAAAGTTCCTTCTAAGTTCAACAAAGAGAGGATGTCTAACCCTAAGCCTAAAGGAGGAAGTGGTAATGGGTCCTTGTTGCCTACTTGTGCTAAGTGTGGAAGGGAGCACGAGGGCAAGTGTCTAGCGGGTTCCAATGCTTGTTTTGGTTGTGGTAAGATGGACCACAAGATAAGAAATTGTCCTTCAGTTACTAATAATGATGGAGATAATTTCCAAAAGGTTCAACCTAATCCTTCATCTGGTCCTACTGGAAGTTAAAAGCAAAACATATTTATGCACTTCAGACACGTGGTGAACAAGAGGTTTCTCCCGATATGGTTATCGGTATGTTTATAGTCTTTCAACTTGATGTTTATGCTTTACTTGACCCCGATGTTACCTTGTCTTTTGTGATGCCATATGTGGCTACGAGGTTTGATATTCTTCTGGATGTGTTGTTAGATCATTTTTCTGTCTCTACTCCTGTGGGTGATTCTATTGTGGCTAAGAGGGTCTATAAAAAGTGTCCCATCTTATTATCCCATAGAGTTACTCTTGTAGAGCTTGATATTCTAGATTTTGATGTTATCATCGGTATGTATTGGTTTCATCCATGTTATGCTTCTATTGACTATAGAACTCATGTAGTCAAGTTTTAGTTCCCGAATGAGCCTGTCCTAAAGTGAAAAGGGGGAAATTTTATGCCTAGGGGTCAGTTTGTCTCATGTCTTAAATGTAGAAAGATGATTTCTAAGGGTTGCATATACCATCTCGTTAGGGTGGGGAATGTAGATTCTGAAACCCTTAATTTTGAGTCGGTCTCCATGGTTAATGGGTTTCTAGAAGTGCTTCTTGACAATTTACCAGGTATTCCTCCCGAATGGGAAATAAACTTCAGCATTGACCTTCTCCCAAATATGCAACCTATCTCTATTCCTCCTTACCGAATGGCTCCGACAGAACTAAAGGAGATGAAAGAACAATTGAAAGATTTGTTGGATAAGGGTTTCATCTGACCGAGTATCTCTCTATGGGGTGCTCCAGTCTTGTTTGTTAGAAAGAAGGATGGTTCTCTCCGCATGTGTATAGACTATCGACATTTGAACAAGGTTACCGTTAAGGATAAGTATCTTTTTCCAAGGATGAATGACTTGTTTGACCAACTTCAAGGGGCCAGTTACTTTTCCAAGATTGACCTTTGGTCGAGTTATTACCAATTGAGGGTGAAAGAAGATGACATTCTGAAGATGGCTTTTTGAACTCGGTATGGTCATTATGAGATTTTGGTAATGTCGTTTGGTTTGACTAATGCTCCGACAGCATTTATGGATTTGATGAATAGGGTGTTTAGATAATACCTTGACATGTTAGTGATTGTGTTAATTGATGATATATTGATCTATTCAAGAAGTGACAGTGAACATATTGATCATTTGAGGATGGTATTGCAAGTCCTCAAGGACCAACAACTCTTTGCAAAGTTTTGCAAATGCGAGTTTTGGCTAAGGTCTGTGGCTTTTCTTGTTCATATTGTTTCAAGTAAGCGTGTTAAGGTAGATCCTAAGAAGATGGGTGTGGCTAAGAGTTAGTCTAGACCTCTATCCCCTTCGGATTTTAAAAGCTTCTTGGGTTTGAATGGTTACTACAGAAGGTTTCTTGAGGAGTTTTCATCGATTGTCTCTCCATTGACAGTATTGACTCAGAAGAAGGCTAATTTCATATGGTCTGAAGCATGTGAAAAGAGTTTACAAGAATTGAAAGATAGACTTACTTCCGCTTTGGTGTTGACTTTACCGGAAGAGATTGATAGTTCTTTTGTTTATTGTGATGCCTCGAGAATAGGGCTAGGCTGTGTGCTTATGCAAAATAGGAAAGTCATTGCCTATGCTTCAAGGAAACTTAAGATTCATAAGAAGAATTATCCTACCAATGAACTCGAACTAGCGGCAGTTGTGTTTGCTCTTAAGCTTTGGAGACATTATTTGTACGGTGTTCATGTCGATGTCTTTACCGACCACAAGAGTTTGCAATATGTTTTTAATCAGAAGGATCTAAATCTTCACCAAAGAAGATGGCTTGAGTTATTGAAGGATTATGATATGAGTGTTCTCTATCACCCAAGAATGGTGAATGTGGTGGAGGATACTCTTAGTCGATTATCTATGGGTAGTGTTGCTCACATCAAAAGTGATAAAAACGAGTTGGTTCGAGATGTTCATAGATTGGCCCGGTTAGGTGTTCAGTTAGTACACTCTACCAAGGGTGGTGTTATGGTTCACAATGGGTCAGAATCGTCTTTGTGTTGGATGTGAAAGCCAAGCAAGGTCTTGATCCGACTTTGGTTGAATTAAAGGAAGTGGCTTTCTCCCAAGGGAGAGATGGTGTACTTAGATATCAAGGTCATTTGTGTGTTCCTGATGTAGACGACTTGAGAACAGATCTTGTCAGAAGCCCATAGTTCTCAATATTCCATTCAACCAGGAGACACCAAGATGTACTGTGACTTGCGGTAGATCTGTCAATGGAATGGGATGAAAAAGGATATTGCGGGATTTGTGGCTAAATGTCCTAATTGCCAACAAGTGAAGGTTGAGCATCAGAAATTAGGAGGGTTGTCCCAAGACATTAACATTCCTATTTGGAAGTGGGAAGATTTGAATATGGACTTCATCGTTGGGTTGCCGCGCACCCAACGACAATATGACTCGATTTGGGTTAGAGTAGATCGAATGACGAAATCGGCTCATTATTCCCGTCAAGATTTCTTATTCGACGGAGAACTATGCTAAGTTGTACTTGAGAGAAATGATAAAGTTGCATGGAGTGCCTTTATTCATTATCTCCGATCATGGTACCTAATTCAGTTCTCAATTTTGGAAATCTTTTCAAAAGGGTCTTGGTACTCGTGTTAAGCTTAGTACGGTCTTTCATTCGCAAATCGATGGGCAAGCGGAGTGTACTATCAAAACTTTGGAAGATATGTGGAGAGAATGTGTGATTGATTTCAAAGGTAATTGGGATGATCACTTGCCTTTAATGAGTTTGCATATAACAATTGTTATCACTCAATTATTGGCATGGCTCCATTTGAGGCATTATATGGTGGGGGTATAGATCTCTTATAGGTTTGTTTGAAGTAGGTGAAGTTGCTTTGATAGGGCCCGAACTGGTACATGAGGCTATGGAGAAAGTTTAGCTTATTAGAGAAAGGTTGAAAACGGCTCAAAGTTGGCAAAAGTCGTATGCCAATGTTAGAAGAATAGATCTTGAGTTTAATGAGAATGATTGGGTTTAGTTGAAAATCTCACCCATGAAGGGCGTAATGAGGTTTGGCAAAAAAGGGAAGCTTAGTCTCCGTTATGTAGGCCCATATCAAATTTTGAGGCGTATTGGTAAGGTTTCTTATGAACTTGAATTGCCTAATGAATTGGCATCGGTGCATCCAGTTTTCCATGTCTCCGTGTTGAAGAAATATGTTGGTGATCCGACAACTATAGTCCCCTTAGAATATTTGAGAGTTAAGGAGAGTCTTTCTATGAGGAAGTCCCTGTTTAGATTTAAGACCGGCAAGTCAAGAAGTTGAGAAATAAAAAAGTTGCTTCCATGAAAGTTCTTTAGAGGAATCAGTTAGTTGAGGGTGCTACTTTGGGAGGCCGAGGCCGATAATATATCCTCATCTCTTTCCATTTACCCCTAGTCTAGCTTGAGTATTGAGTTCATCATGATTTACTCTTTTGGTGTCATGTGTCTTAGATATTCCCATGATTTCCTCATTTATTCATGTTCATGAAAAGGCTTAAGTTTTGGGAAAATGAGCCAACTTGATTGATTTCTACATGTTTATGAGCATTTGAGTATGAGCTGCATATAGACTTCATGATATGATGTTTTGAACATGTTTTAGCTTGGAGTTGATGTTTCCTCCTCGGATATGTGCACTATGTGATTGTTTTCATGTTGGGTTGAAGTTCCTACCTTCCTTATGATGTTTTGAATCTCATTCGAGGAAAAATGATCCAAAGGGGGAGATAATGTAACACCTCAGATTTGAAAAGCCAAAAAATTCAATTTTTCAGAAACCTGGTGCCAGTTCCTATGGTGCCATCCACGGCCCATAGAAAGACCCACAGACAGTAGATGGTGTCTGTGGTTGGCCAGTAGTTTTTTTCAAAATGTCAAGTTTTCTGTATTTTTTCGACGGTTCACCAGGATGGTCCTTCATTCAATGCACGAGTCGTAGATAGGTCTCGTAGGTGAGTACTAGACTTAGAGAGATTTTGAGGTCAAAAGTTGAGGACCACTGTTGGGACCCACGACTCGTTGTCTAGACCACGACCCATGGGTAGGTCCTGTCGTTTCAGGTCCAGAAATTTAATTCTTTGAACCAATCGACGGAGAGACAAGACGGTTCGTAAGTTGACCCACGGACCGTAGGTCCCCACCGTCGACTGGGTTCGAAAGTTATTTCTTAGGGGCTTTTAGGTCTTTTCCTAATTATTTTATTCTCATACTATGTCATTTTACACTTCACCAAAACCCTTATATAAACGTTTTAACCCCAAAATATACTCAATTTAAATCATTCTCACAAATTTACAAAAGAAAACCTCTCAAATATTTCTCTCTCTAGAAGTTAAAGAAGAAGGGTTCAACCTAGGGTTTCAAGTCAAGTCTCTAATTCCACCATTGAAGTTAAGAAAATGGCATTGAGGTATGATAGTTTTCATCCATGGAACCCTTTCATCCATGGAGTTCCCAACTTCTCCAATATTCAAAGTTAGAAATACCCAATTGAGTTACTGTTTTTCTTCTATGTTATGGGTTCTGTTAATTATTGATTTAATTGATTGATCTATGATCTTTTATGCAAGAATTGAGTTAATCTCAGGTTTTTATGATGATCCCCCATGAAACCATGTAACTCCCATGTTTTGCAAGTTATGATGATGTAATGTGGGTTTTGGATTATGAAAGAAGAGTTTATGAAATCAATCATGTTCTCATGAAATTTATGTAAAAGTTTTAAGGATGCATTGAGAGTGAAGTATCAATGATGTTGTTATTGTTGTCTTTGTGAAAAGTTTTCTCACATAATAGGAGTTCTTAGAGTTGAAAGGTCTTCTTTCTAAAATGAACCAATGTTAAGGAGCTACTCTAATGTTGAGGCAAGAGGTGATTACCCATGCTCTCTAATTGAAATGACAAAAGGTGATTACCCATGTCATATGATATAAGGACAAGAGGCGATTACCCATGTTCCTTTATGAGCTAAGATGAATATGATTTAGAACTATTTCGTGGAAGTTACGCTTAGTACCGCGTGGACAAGTGGTGATTACCCATGTCCCATAAACTATGTGCCAACATAGGATTGTCTTGATAGACATTAGCTAGTAGATCCACATAAGCTAGAAGTTCATGGTCCTTACCTTGGCAAGTAGGACAACCCCTTTTCGGTGTGGGAGACACCGGATTCCATGTTGATTTATCACATGGTCTTATATGTCGTTTAAAGCTACTTCCCACAAACAAGCTAAGATGAACTAAGGTTACTTCAAGAAGTATCTTACGTATGTTTTTAAGGTGATGTTCTCTTACATTGATCATGTTTTATGACTTATGTTTTCTAAGAATCAAGATTTATGTTTTAGCTTGATCATTGCATGCTCATGAAAATGTCCATTTTTTGCATGATTTATATGTTTTTTATGCATGGCTATCATACTTGGTACATATTTTGTACTAACGCATACTCTTGCCGACATTTCCCCAAATGTAAGGTCTAACAGTCAGGAAAGGGTTCCCAGTTTCGTGGCTAGAGTCAGTTGAGAAGATTCTGAGATTTTGTGAGTCCTCATTCTTAGAGGACCAGTCATTTATTATTTTCAGTCTTTCCTTACTTTCAGTTTTGGAACATGATGTACGGGCTATGCCCAAATTCATTCTTTTGTACTAGATGTTTTGAGAGGATCTTTAGATTTCCGTTTTTCTCTATAAAACTCTTATATGTTTAAACTGTCTCTTAATCTGTTTATTCTATGTCTTGTATGATGAAAGCTAAGTGGCTTATATGGGGCCTCTCAGGGTCTTATACGCCATGTTACACCTAGGGGCTACCTTGGGTCGTGACAAAATACAAATAAATGCAACTGAACTAAGTCGTGGGATCAGCCCTAACCTTTGTTAGGTTCTTTATTTGAACAAAAATTTCTTTATACTTTTTTTGGGAGATAAAACTTAGGCGTATCAAACTTTGGTTGCGTAGTCGGGGAATAAGGCTTTTGGATTAGATTAATTATGTTATCTGACTATCAGTCATTATTTCGTGATTTATGTTTTTCCTTTTTTTTTGTTTATACAGGTTGAGCTCTAGTGCATATCATACACTTGGAGTTAAGGTAGACCCCTAATTCCACATAATCCTGAAATTAAAAGAACTTTAAAAAGAATGAACAACAATGGTGGTCCTGAGACAAAAGAAGAAGTAGCAAAACAGCTCAGAGTGGTAAAAGAGAATGCCCGCCAAAATGCTTCGAATATTCAACCTATAATGAGAAACAATGCTGTCTCCGCCACACCCATGCTCTTGCTCCACCCACGTTTCTGACCTAATTCGACATTCATGGCCATTCTGGCCACTGGTCAGCCTAATCTTGAGGCTGGTCAGTCACAGTTGTTACATTACGATGCTTTTCCACCCCTGAATTCATGTAGCAGGCTAAAGATTGGTACACCTAGATTGCCAATTGTGCCTAGTCTGCCTAATGAAAGTATATGCAACAATAAATTACAATTGTAGTATGCAAGTGTATTAAAGAATCTAGAAGATACTACGGTAGTCAACAAGAAGGTTGTACCTATACTAATAAAACAAGTATCGTATACAAATGGAGTTCCTAGAATACAATAGACGGAGGAGGAAGTACATAGGATAAACTATATTGAAAATTTACAATATGCAGTGGTGGGTAAATTTTCGTATGGGTGGCCTGACTTAGAGGAACTACGAACAATAATTCTAAGATAATAATATATTAAAGGAGAGTGCAAGATAGGCCTACTGAGGAATAGGCATGTCCTGATAGGGCTTGAACTACATGAAGATTTTATCAATGTAATGGCAAAAAACATATATTATCTTCTTGCCAAGGATGGATACTCGTACACTATGAAACCCCTCATTTATGATGCAAAGTTTAAAGTAGAAGAGGAAACTACACAGACTATGGCTTGGATATCCTTTCCAGGTCTCAAGCCAACCTTTTTTGTGAAGGAATCCATATTTTCTTTGGCTACTGCAATTGGGAAGCCTATACATTTAGACATGGAAACAATAAACAAAAGACGGCCAAGTTGTGCTAGAGTAAAGGTTCAGGTTGATTTGTTAGCTAATTTTCCAAAGTTTGTGGAGATGGAAACTGTGAATGAAGACACTAAAGAATCAAGAATAGAACGAGTCAAGATCCATTATGACATGCTGCCCAGATATTGCTTGCATTCTAAAGTTCAAGGCCATGTTGAAGAAGAATGTAGAAGTATACATCCAGAGTTACATCAATATGTTGCAAGAGATTAAGAAAAAGGACAGGCAAACAACCAAGGGGAACAAACTAATAAGGAGGAGGACAAAGAAATGGAAATCTATCCATATAGAAGGAAAAGGATCATTAAGAGATATTGGAAACCGACCAATAGAATGTTTGTAAAGGAAGATGGTGTTAACATTAATGAGAAATCTTACACCTCAGTTAAAGGGGTAACTACTAGAAACTCATTTGTTGCACTGGAACAAGAAGTTAATGAAGGGCGACAGTAAACTCCATGTGAGTTGTTGGAGACACGTGATCAAGCACAAGAGGAGGATGATAAAGAACAATCTAATGGGATTACAAACACATTTACTAACAAGCAAGCAGAGTCCAAAAAAGATTGCATAACATAAGCTTTTGGTGAGCAACAAAAGCAGATAGCCATACAACATAGTACTAACAACACATCAGAAAATTCCAATTGCAACATGCAGTAGATAAATATGAGAAAGGAGTTGCCACTGAAGAAGTTGTAGACATCAAGCATCGGATGGTACCTTCCCAAGATGAAGATATTAGTAAGGCTAACAAGGGAAGGGCAGATGGCAGTATCAATATATATGAAGGGGATAAGCATTGCATGGAACTAGTTAGGCACCAACAACACCAATCATATATATTGCACGATAGTTATCAAGAGCCTCTAGTTGTGGCCTCATAAGAGGGCAATAATTCAGAACACACTCCAATATTGCAAATTGAAGATGGTAAGAGTGGTGCATCTGTGAACTACCACCAGTGTATAATTCCCACATTAGCAAATAAGTTAGAACATGTAGTGCCTAAACAGTCAATCCCTATTGAAACACTACATTCTATAGTATCACATCAAATACCACAGAATGAGTCAAGTAATTCCATACAAGGATCTATACAAATAGCAGAGATAATGCACGAGTGGAGGATACTGAGGAAAAGGACAGTGACCAATTAGAATCACTAATATGCAAAGAGGCTGGACTTACTCCACAGGAGGCAAATAAAGGGAGAAAGATAAAAAAACAAGAAGGAGGCTGATTTAAAGCTAACAAGAACACAGGCTAAAAGGGTTGAGAAGAACAGTCTTAAATGATACACAAAGCTTTATTTTGGAACATAAGGTCTGTAAGAACTCAAAATATTTTTCATAGAGTTCAAATGCTAAACAGACACTACATTTTTTTCTTATTACTTTGAGGGAACCATTTCAAGACACTACCTATATACATATCTATAAATGAAGGTTAGGTATGCAATATGCAAACTACAACACTAATGGGCAGATTTGGGTGTTTATCAAAGAAGGCGTTAGTGTAGGAGTTATTTCTGACACGGAGCAATAATTGTCCTTGCAGTTGACTCTAGCTAATGGGTATCAGTTCATGGTCACTATGGTTTATGCAAAATGTACAGTTGTGGAAAGATTGTGTTTATGGGATGATTTGTATTCCATTGGGCACAATTTATCATTGCCATGGATGGTAAGAAGGGACTTCAATTATTATGGAGGAAGATGAGAAAATTGGTGGACTTCCTGTTTATCCACAAGAATATGAAGACTTTGCATTGTGTATTAACTCATGTGAGTTAGTTGATATCCATTTCACAGGTAGTCCTTTCACTTGGTGGAATGGTAGAGCTGATGGGGACTGTATGTTCAAAAGGCTAGATAGGGTGGTAACTAATCAGGGTTTACAAGATTTTTTTGGCCAACTGGAGCTTCAACATCTAACGAGAACAGGATCAGATCATGCCCCTATTTTATTGACCTGTGGAGGACTGACTCAAAACTACATCAAATGTTTCAGGTTTCTGAAGTTTTGGATAGAGAGTGATGACTTTCTGGAGGTGGTTAAACAAAACTAGGAATCTGTATTCTCAGAAGATGTTTTTGTGCAGTGGAAATTTAGATTAAAGAGGACAAAAATAGCCTTAGACAAGTGGAGTAAAGATAAGTTTAGGGACATTTTTAAACAATTGTTGATCAAAGAAGAAATTGTTAGAGTGAAGGAACAATTATTTGAAGAACATCCTACAGCTCTTAATAGGATGGTGCTCCAACAGGCTCAGGCAGAATACAAGTTATACCTGTACTATGAAGAAGAGTTTTGGAAGCAAAAGGTAAGTATTCAATGGTATAATGAGGGGGACAAGAACACTAAATTATTTCATAGTTTAGTGAAGGGAAGAAGGAAAAGACTAACTCTAAAGAGAATGCTAAGATCTTATGGCACTTGGGCTGAAGGGGACGAGGCAATTGCAACAGTGGCAATAAATTATTTTCAGAATCAGTTTTGTAGGACTGATTGTAATGAGGAACTTAGTTTACTCAATCATATAAGGCCATCTATTACTGGTGAGGAGAATGCCTTGATTAAAGAAACACCTGATAGAGAGGAAATTAAGTCAGTGGTGTTCAAACTAGAAGGAGATAGTGCTTGTGGACCTGATGGCTTTACAGGTCATTTTTTTCAGAAGCGTTGGTCGATAGTGGGTCCAGATGTTGTTGGGATTATTCATGCTTTTTTTCAGGGCCAGACTCTTCCTAAATCAATTACTCATACTAATTTGGTCATATTTCCTAAACGGAGTTTATTCAAACCTTTTCAGACTTAAGGCCTATTAGTTTAAGTAATTTTATTAATAAAATCATTTCCAGAGTCATTCATGATAGGTTTGAGGTTTTTCTTCCCAGATTAATCTCACAAAATCAATCTGGTTTTGTGAAGGGAAGAAATATTGCTGAAAATGTGTTTTGGCCCAAGAAATTTTCTCAGATATTAGAAAAAGGGAGGAACCAGATAATGTCGTAATCAAATTGGATATGGCCAAGGCATATGACAGGGATAATTAGAGGTTCATGGCAAGTGTATTGGCTCAGATGGGTTTTGATGTTGTTGTTATTGATATAATATGGAGAGTTGTGGCAAATAACTAGTATTCTATTATCATCAATGGGCAAGCTAAGGGTTTCTCCATTCTACAAGAGAGGTAAAACAGGGAGATCCACTATCACCTTCTTTATTTATCTTAACTGCAGAGGTTTTATCTACAGCTTTAAATCATTTGTTTGATCACAATGATTTTAAATGCTTTGGTATGCCTAAGTGGAGTGAAAGGCTAAATCAGCTGGCTTATGCAGATGATACAATTATATTTGCAGCAGCAGAAAAGCAGTTTTTATCCCTAATAATGAAGGTTTTTCACGATTATGAAAAGTTGTCTTGTCAGAAAATCAACAGAGATAAGAGTTTATTTTACATGTTCAATAAAGCTGCAAATCACTCAATAGAGATGGTGGAAGATACTACTGGTTTCTACTGGTTTTGTCAGATGTACTTTCCCTTTGTTGTATCTTGGATGTCAAATTGGACATGCCAAGAAGAGGAAATTTGATTTTAGGGATTTGATTAAGGGTTTGTTTGGATTGGCTTTTGGCTTATGACTTATAAGCCAAAAGCCATAAGTTAGGATTTCTAACTTATGGCTTTTGGCTTATTTTTGTTATTTTGACTTAAAAATAAGTGCTTATAAGCACTTTTTAACTTTACCCAAACAATTCAAAACTGCTTAAAAGCTATTTTGAAGCACCTAAAATAGGTCAATCCAAACGGGTACTAAGAAGATACAAAGTAAACTGCATGTATTGAAAGGTAAGTTATTATCCTTTGGTGGTAAGGTTGTTCTCATTAACCATGTGTTGCAGAGCATGCCCATATACCTCATGTTAGTAACTAGCCCTCCAAAATGTATCATAAATGATATTCATAGAATGTTTTCTAAATTTCTATAGAATTGTAAAGAGGATGGAAGGGAAAAACATTGGATTGCTTTGGAATGATATGTGTATGACTAAGGAGGAAGGTGGTCTTGGTTTTAGGTCTCTAATAGATGTCTCAAAAGCTTTATTTGCTAAACTCTGGTGGGACTTCAAGACCAAAAACACTTTGTGGTCAAACTACATGTGGAATAAATATTGTACGAGGCAAGGTCCACAAACAGTAGAATGGAAAGGAGGATCTCAAGTTTGGAAGTTGATGCTTCAAGCTAGAGATTATATATATCAGGAGATGTGGTGGGAAGCTAGAGGTGGTCATTGATTAACGTTTCAAACACACCTCATCCAATTCTAGGTGTAAATGATCGTTAGTCAGTATAAAAACCAACAATTGAGTTGGGGTCGAATCCCACAGAGAGTGGTACGTGTTTAAATTAAATTTAAGAAGTACAAATGTGATCTAATCAGCTATAGGAATAGAAATTATCGAAAAAGACATGAATCAAATTAAAGGGGTGACATGAATGTCAGATAAGGGTTTTGGTTTGCAATTATCAACTACAATGCAGTCACAAACAATTTAAGATAACAATAAAGAGAGGAATTCTTGGGATGTGATCGATTATAGGAATATTTAGACATATGGGTAATTGAAACTACTAGCAAACAGCTAAAAATCAGTGAGTAGGTTGGACTATAAGGGAGATAACTTTCTCTCGAATAACTTTCCCGAATCAGGTGATTTCTTACGAACATCAACAAGCATAACAATGAAGAACAGCCCACACCTTAATTCATCCACTCTCTCAATATAGATGGGTAGGATTGGGTTTAGGATTCACTTTCTCGAGTTGAACCCAGCTCAACCCAATACCTACAAATCATTAATCAATAATCTTAGTTCTAAAACCTCTCTCTCGAACAAACCAAGAACGCAAAATTAGAACTGCATTTGCAACTACATTTCATAAATTAAACCACAATTAATGATTAAACCCACTTCAATATAGCATATAAACTAGTAATTAACAATACCCATAAACTAATTCAACCCATAATCACATGATCACACCCCAAGAATTGGGGTTTTGGCCAAGCATCATAAAAAGGTAAAAATGGTTACCAATTCGATTAGCCATCAACTGGGTAAGAGTAATTTAGTCTTTACAATGCTTCAATTTGCAGAAAATTTGAAACCCACTTCCAAAATCTCCAAATTGAATCTCCAATATTCTTCAAAACTCTCCAAAACTACAGAAAAAAGTGTTATAAACTAATTCAGTCTAAGTTAGCCTTCTCAAATAATTGTTCAAAATCTAAATTATAGTCGTCAAAAATAAGCCACAAAGGGCTGCTTGACGAAGTAAGTCGGGTTCGCTGAACCACTCGGCGAACCGCCCATTGATCTCATTGATCACCTTTTTACCTTGGCACTCAGCATCCTCAAGTTTTGTAACTTTGGTCAATCTCTCTTTGCATCGCGAAACTGCTTGGCGATTCACCGACTGCCCTTTTTCTATCGCCGACTTGGTTTCTTCCCTCAGGGCTAGCACGCTGGAACTTTAGGCGGTCAAGCGAGCCACTCAGCGATTCACCAAGTGCTCTTGGCGATCACCAGGCTTGCCTTTCTTCATCTTTTCAGTTTGTTTTGTTCCTTTTTGCCTATTAGTGTCCTTGTTGTGTTCCTCATTTCATATACCTGAAAATCAAGGTTTTAACATCAGTTTATGACACAATTAAGCATTTGAGGACACTAAATCTATATAAACAAAGCCCCGAAAGAGTCCAAATCTCAGACTCATCAACACCCCCAACTTAGACTTTTGTTTCTCCTCAAGTAAAACTCAAGATCAGCCATTCAAAAAGGATGTCTCAAATAGTGCTGCATAAGACTCAACAAGAATACACACAACAAGATTCCACTTATTCATACAATGGTCAATTGTGCACTCAAAAATTCAAATTGTGACTCACCATTATCAAAGATGCTCAAGTTCACAATACTTGCTTCAAATGCAAGTTCGAGCTCAACAAAGGTGCTCAAATGCCCTCACAACAAAGATGATTCCCTATTCACACAAAGTTTTTCAACAATTTATAGTTCTGGAATCATATACGACTCTCACACTCACAAAGATGAACACATGCATGACTTCACCCATAGGTTTGCCCTTATTTTCCAATCAACCTTTGTTTCAACTCACTTAATATCACAAAGGTCTTTTCAAGGCTTGTAAAGGGGCTGAGTGTAAAAGTATGGTCATTAAGGCTTAGTGGCTACTACCTTCATGAAGTGTGGTCTGAACATCACTTTCTTCCTTTTCTTTAACACTTTGATCATGCTCATAATCCACCCCATTATTCAACTTCAAATGAATTACCGGATACCCCATTTCTTTTGCAACTTCCACTACTTTAGTTCGCAACTTTTCATTCTTTTTCTTTTCTTATTCTTTTTTTTCATGGAGGGGTTCCATCTTTTTCAAAATCATTACTCAAAGGGGGATTTTTCACACTTCTTGACTTTCCTTCTCTTTTCACCACACCCCCAACTTAGGCTTTTGGACTAAGTTGGCTATTCAAACAAATCACACTTCATGAAGGTTACGGGTGGATAGATAAAGAGAGGTCATAATTGCTCAAGTTTTTTCCAAGAAAATGATAAGGCTCAAGACTGTTCAAGCAAGGTTCACACATCTCACAAGGTTGGCCATAAAAGAGGTATATTGTCAAATTGTTCCATTCTTCAAAATTGTTGCCTAAGATCATTTCAAGTGTTTGCATCACTTAGTCAACCGGACCAATGAGGAAAATTCTAGGTGTCATCACATACAATGTTCAAGGTAATCTCATCGCACAAGGCATTGGCACCAATATAAACAAGACTCCACACTTTCTAGCTAGTGTGCAATGTTTATCACAAGAGACTCATTCGATAACCGGCTAGTCACAACGAGATGCTAAAAGTTCACACATTGTCTATGCAACTTCATTGGCCTCAACGTAGCCGCACATTCATTTCGTTCAATTAAGAGCACTATTCAAGTCATCAGTATTGATCACAACTGATACTCAAATTTGCACAAGAACAGCAACAATCACACACAGTAGAGTTGGCAAAAAAATTAAAAATAGGCCAAAACTATTTCCATTAAAAACAAGGAGCCACAAGCTCAAGCATCCACAAGATTAAGATCCAAACAAAATCAAAACATAAATATAGATCACAAAACCCAATAAATACAAATAAAATGTAATCACAAGAGGTAGGTATCGAAATACCTCACCCCACCCACAAAAAGAAAAACAATTGTCCTAAAATGCAACTAAAACAAAGAGAATCAACAAAAACAACACAGAGGAGAGGTAAAGATGTCATTCTGCCAAGCTAAGCCTGGGGTGAAGTCTGCATCACAATCACTCCATCTGTCGAGGCATCAGTGCCCGAGGCCACCATATAGGGTTGAGCCTCAGTGCCCGATGTCTTAACATCTGTGACTCGACTAGAGCTAGCCATAGTAGTATCTCTCAAGGAGGCCTGTCGGGCTGTCTCGAACATGGCACCCTCTAGATCGGCCAGATCCTCATAAACAGTCGCATCTCGCTACTCAAGATGCTCTTCATCTGTCTCAGCCTCTGACTCAGCAGCAACTACATCCTCTATAATATCATCTCTGGTGGTAGTTGGAGGTACCTCAGTACAAGCTGGAATCTCAGCACTTGGATCATCAGGGATCTCCACCGTTCCAAATAGCGAAGTGACGTTTATGGACTTCAGCTAGTCCACATCCTTCCTTAGCTCAGACACATCGTCTTTCAAAGTCATTACCTCAGTGGAAACACCCTGCCCTCTCTTACAAACCTCAACTCTCACTGAGAGGGCATCAATAGAAGCCCATGAGAGGAGTCAACGCAGCAGTAATAGCTCTCTCAATTATCTAGGGCACCTCGGCCTCTAGCCGAGAAGCCCGCACATCGGTAGAATGGGCTTATTGCCCCATCTTGAGGAGCATGGCCTGAGTGATCGCAGGCCTCGAGGCAGTAGTACCAGTAATAGATTTAGGAGGCTGGGAAGCAGCAGAAGAACTCAGGGCCTGGGAAGGAGTAGAAGTAGATGTACTTGAAGGCCCAGAGGCCAGAGTAGGCAAGGTTGCCTCTGTAGGTAAAGAATCAATATCAATCTTCGGGGATGCATCCACCGGACCTTCTCTCCTCCTATACACCTCGTGTCATGTGTACATCGGCCTCTATGCGCCGGATGTTGGTGGAAGAAGTTGGTGTAACCTCAATATCCCTCTTCTCGTCATGAGGAACTCCAGCCCAACGATATAACTCTGTAATGAGTATTGGAAATGGAAGGGACGCCTGGTGCTGTTTGTCCCTCATGGCCATTTTCTGCTCAATGATTACCCTAAATTGATGCTCTTCCTGGATATGATCGATCCGAGATGGCCGTCTTTGGGTGGCGGAGAATAGACTCATTTTCTGACGGCATGATGTAGTTGTTGATGAACCCAAACCAGTTTTGAGCTGCTATGTTCAAGTCCTTCTCAATAGGGGCTCCAGCCTCAATCCACCTCGGGGTGGTGTCAGAAATAAAGAGAGCTAGCCATTCCTTTAGGTCATCCAGAGTCGTCGTGGTAGCCAAACTCGGGTAGTCAAAATTTGAGCCTTTATCAAATACAGCGTTGATATAATTGTTGTTGCATATCGTTGTCCTCCCTCGAACCACCACAGACTCCACTGGTCTGAAGTCACTTGCCTTCTTCTTTCCCTTGGGTACCAAATCACTGTAAGCCGCGTAAAACTCCTGGACCCATGTGGGAATATACGGGCCATGGGGCCTGGTGAAGATCTCAAACATGTGGTACCGGAGAGTGTCCCACACATTAGGGTACATGTCAACTACACCATCCGTGGATAATCTCTTCTCCTCTAGGATGGTCCTCAATCCCTCAGCCTTTAACCCGTTGAGTAACCGATGAGGAGGACCCTGAACTGGTGGTGCTGTAACCACCGTTTGTGCCGGAGCTAGCACTATACATGCATAAGGAGGGGTAGACTCTAGAATCCTAGACGGATCTTGACGAGTCTTTGCACAAATCTCTGCTAGTAGGGTATATAGTATTTGATCATGCTCAAGCTCGGATAATGAGTCCTGAGAATCAAAGGACTCTCCATCACTAACGGAGTTGTGCTCCGGTCTCTCAACTACAGGCGCTTTGCCCTTGCTTTTGCCACCTAGAAATCGTTAAAGAAAAGTGCAGAAATCAGGTTGCAGAAAGACTCGCCGGTGAGTCGCAAGTCGCTTAGGCGAGCTAGATCGGGCTTGCCGAAAGGACCTGCTTGAAAATTTTCTAAAAGTAAGGCATGTCGACAATGCTCAGGGACCTTCGGCGAATCTCCGACACCAATCAGCAAGCTTAGACTATCCCGCCAAATATTACAGTGCATTTTAGGGGTTAGTGGCGCAAAAAGGGCGATCAAAGGAACCTTTCAGCGAGATCAGGCTTACCGCCGAAAGTTACAAACTCAATTTAGCCAAATCAAGAAATTAAAGGTGATCAAAGGGGAACTTGCCGAACCGCCGAACCGTTCGGCGAGCTCCACCCAGCTCGCCAAACTGCCCAACGTGCCAATTTTAAACCCCCTTTCCCAAAATCAAGCC
>JAJOOR010023694.1:0-28309 GCA_036250505.1 Solanum acaule
AGCTTGGCTTACTATTCCCAAGTTCGGGTGTGTCCTTAAAGATTCAAGGACCTTCATGTTAAAGAGTTTCCTTAAGTAATGTACTAGATAGTAGTTTCTATTGTATTGTAAGGGTTGTGTCCCTATTGTGTTGTAGTCATGTTTTAAGATGGCTACCTGGAGACGTAGTATTCCGATTTTGTATTAAAGGTTTTAATGAGGTAACTTTTAAGTCTTGTGTTATACTATGAAAGTTTTAAATTTTCCGTTATTTTTCTATGATAAATGCTATGACGAATGCTAAGGGCTTGTATAAGACCTCTGAGAGGTCGAATACGCCGGTAACGATTAGGGGGTGCTCTGGGGTTATTACATCATCATTAACATAATCATATTAAACTTCATTCATTAGTCATTCATGAGTGTGTGAGTAAGTGAGAATAACCTTTCACATAGATCATCATCATTCATAAGGGTTAATTGAGAATATTCCTTCAATCACCACACAATTACATTCTAAACATTATCATAACACATTCATTGAGATCACACACATATACTTCACATCATAATCATACATAGATCCTTCATGAAATTACCCTCCAAGGCCATACATCAATCACAACCCAAATATCTAAAATACTACAATAGATAAGGGAATTAACACGATTCAATAACTAATTCAATATAAACATAGACAATTCAACAAACTTTCATGATTCAATCAATTCCCAATCACAAATCACAACTTAGGATTTTTGGGGAAAACATGGGTTCATTTGAGAGCTTGAATTCTTCACCTCCAATGGAGGTTTCTAGAGAGAACTTTTGGAGGGGAGGGGAGGTTTTTGATTTTGGTTTTGAAATAATGAGTTGAAAATAGAGTTTAATACTTAAAATACATTAATCAACCAATAATAACCGTCCATTAACTCAACTAACTAAAAGAGCAATTTACCAAACTACCCCAACCCTAAGCCGACTTTGGAAAGATTACAAGTGTGTTCCACGAAACCCCCACCCACGAACCGTGGATGGGGTCACACCCCATACTATGGGGTCGTGGTTTGAGTCTACAGCTTGAACTTTGGGGCCTTGACCTAGGGAGGCCATCCATGGGGTGTGGATGGACCTACGGGGAGTAGGTCCCCATCCATAGGTCATGAGATTTTGGGCAGCTTTTGGTTTCTTAGGGGTCTCCGGGGTTAGGCTTTAGGATCCTCCTCAAGGATCCCTAGGGTGGTCCTTGGGGAGTCGTACCTTGACGTTTAACGCCTAAACCCATCAACCATAGCTTGGGACATCAATCAACAACATGAAACCCTTCAACAACTCAAACACACACTAGTTAGGCTCTAGTTTCCTTTTTTCATTTTACGGGTCGTTACAGGCGTATAGAGGCTGAGTACATACGAGAGGAGGCTGACAGGAGGAGGGTAACCCTGGTAGGTGGACGTTGACTCTATACCTGCAGAGGCATCTTTGTCAACTTTGGCCTTTTGGCCTTCAGGTACTTCTTCCTCCCAGACTCCTGGTGCTTCTACTATTGCCTAGCCCACCAAGATCACTCAGGCCATGCTCCTGAAGATGGGGCAATTAGCCCATTTGGCTGATGTGATGGCTACTAGATTGCAGGTTGTTGTGTCATGGATGATTGAGGCTGCTATTTTAGCTGTATTGACCCCTCTCCGGGCTTCTGTTGATGATTTGACTGCGAGAGTCACTGCTTGTGAGAGTAGACAGGGGGAGTCTTCTAAGGTTATGTCTATGGAAGTCGAAGTGGCAGATCTGAGAAAGGATGTAGACTATCTCAAGTGTACAGACTTCACTTCACTATTAGAGGCAGCGGATGATTTAGATGCCCCAGAGTCTTTTGTGATTCCTCTGGACACCACCGGAGACGTACATAAGGATGGGATAGCAGTTGATAAGTCAGAGGTAGAGACCGACGATGAGCAGATAAAGGTGTGGGAGGAGAGCATATATGGAGACCTGCCAGATCTAGAGGAGACGATTGTACAGTCGGTGATCCAGACATCGCTGACAGAGACGTCCATGGTAGCTCCTAGTGGATCCGGTACTATTAATGTGACCCCAGGCACTGAGGCTCAAGATCAGAGTGATGCACCGGGGACTGATGCCCAGACAGATAGAGCGACTGTTTAGACATGACTCTTCTTTACCTCCCTCTCTATTTTCTTATGTTGACCTTTTGGATATTTTTTAGTATTTGAGGACAAATTGTTTTTGTTTGTGGTGGGGTGAGGTACTACCATACCTACCTCTTGTTTTGATCTTCTGTATATATAGGGTTTTTGAGCTATATATTGTGTTTTGATACTGCTTTTGTGGATATTTGAGCTTGTGGCTCCTTGTTTTAATTGTAAATGATTTTTGGACCCTTTCAAAAAAAAAGAAAAAAATTTGTGCCACCTCTTGATTGTGTTTGACGGTGGTTGTTCTCTTGCAAATTTGAGTATCAGTTTTGATCAATATCAATGACTTAAATAGTGCTCATAATCGAACAAAAAAGAATGTGCGGCTATGATGAGGCCAAATGAAGTTGCATAGACAATATGTGAACTTTTTGCATCTCGTTGTGACTAGCCGGTTCTCAAATGAGTCTCTTGTGATGAACATTGCACACTAGAGAAAGTGTGGAGTCTTGTTTGATATTGGTGTCAATGCCTTTTGTGATGAGCTTACCTTGAACCATATGTGATGACACCTATAATTTTCCCCGTTGGTCTGGTTGACTAAGTGATGCAATCTCTTGAAATGATCTTAGGCAACTTTGAAGAGTGAAACAATTTGACATTATACCTCTTTTCTGGCCAACCTTGTGAGTGTGTGATCTTTTCTTAAACACCATTTGAGCCTTACTTTTTTTCTTGGAAGAAACTTGATACAAATTGTGGCCTTTCGTTATCCATTACCCATAATCCTCATGATTTGTTGTTAGTTTGAATAGCCAACTTAGGCCAAAAGCCTAAGTTGGGGGTGTGGTGAAACGAGAGGTAAATCAAGAAATGCAAAGAAGTCCCCCTTTGAGCTATAATTGTTATAAATATGGAACTCCTCCATAAAAATAAAAAAAAATAAAAAAAAGAAGACTGAAAAAGAAAAAGAATGAAAAAGTTTTTGAAATAAAGTGATGATATTTCAAAAGACATGGGGTGTCGGGTAGTAGATGCAAAGTGAATAATGGGGTGACTTATGAGCATAAATGAGAATGATAAGGAGAAGGAAATGAAGTGTTGTTCATACTACATTTCATGAGGATATAAGCCACTGAGCCTAAATGACCATACCTTTTACACTCAGCCCCGTTACAAGCCTTGAAAAGACCTTTTTGATCTTGAGTGAGCTGAAACAAGTGTTGATTGGAAAATAAGGGTAAACCTATGGGTGAAATCATGCATGGTGTTCATCTTTGTAAGTGTAAGTGTTGTATGTGATTCCGGAGCTTTGAATTGTTGAACCATTGTGTGTGAATATGAAATCATTTTTTGTGTGAGGGCATTTGAGTACCGTTGTTGAGATTGAACTTGCATTTGAAGCAAGTATTGTGAACTTGAGAATCTTTGATAATGGTGAGTCACAACTTGAATGTTTGAGTGCACAATTGATCCTTGCATGAGTAAGTTGAGTCCTTTTGTGTGCATTCATGATTGAGTCTTGTGTAGCACTGTTTGAGACATCCTTTTTGAACTGCTGAACTTGAGTTTTACTTGAGGACAAACAAAAGTTTAAGTTGGGGGTGATGATGAGTCCACGATTTGGACTCATTTAGGTCTTTATTTGGATAGATTTCATGTCCTCAACTGCTTGTTTTGTGCTAATAACTGATGTAAAATCCTTGATTTCTAGGTATATGTATTGAAGAATGAAGCATGGACACTATTGTGCAAAAAGGAACAAAACAGCTGAAAGAACGAAGAAAAGAAGGCCTGGTGATCGCCGAGTCCATTGGGCGAATCGCCGAATGGCCATTATCTCACCTAAAGTTTCAGTGTGCCAAGCCCTAAAGGAGAAAATTAATTTTGTGAGAGAAAGGAGCAATCGGCGTGTCGCCGAGTGGTTCCACAAAGCAGTGTTAGATCTCCCAAAGTTACAGAACTTGAGGATGTTGAAGGCCAAAACAAAAAGGCAAAGGAACTAACCAAAGGACGGATCGCCGAGTGGATCAGCGATCCCGACTTACTGCATTGAATGGTCCTTCGCAACATATTTTTGGCGACTATAAGTACATTTTCAAACATTAAGTTTAGTATCTCATTTTTATCTAGGAGAGAATTTTTTATTTTTGAACTTTGAGTTTTTGAGACAACTTTTCCTTAGCTTTGAAGAATTGAAGTTTTCCATTTTTGAGAAATTGGAAGTGGGTCTTTGAGATTCTTCAACTTGGACCTTTGTAAAGACGAAATTAATCTTACCCAGTTGATGGAAACACAATTTGGTAACGATTTTTATCTTTTTATGATGTCTAGCTAAAACCCAAATTCGTAGGGTGTGATTATGTGATTATGGGTTGATTTAGCTTGTGGGTATTTCTAATTGTTTGTTTAAATGTTGTTTAGAAGTGATTTCATTCAGTAATTATGGTTTAATTTAAAGGGTTGTAGTTACAAAGGCAATTCTACCTTCGTGTTTTTGGCTTGCTCGAGAGAGAGGTTTTAAAACCAAGATTACTGAATTGATGGTGTATGGGTTTTGGGTTGTCATGGGTTCAGCTCGAGAGAATGAATCTTAAACCCTTTTCCACACATTTAGCTCGAGAGAGTGAATGGACTAAAGCAAAGGTTGTTCTTATTTGCTTGCTTATTGGTGTTCGAGAGAAACCAACTTGATTCGGGGTAAATTGTTCCAGAGAAAGTTTATCCCCACTAAAGTCTAGCTTAGTCACTCATTTACAGCTATTTACTAATAGTTGCAATCACTCATTTGTCTACCTTAGCCAATAATCCAATCACATCCCAAGAACCCGTCTCATTATTGTTAAATTCGTGTTATTTGTTGTTGTTGTAGCTGATAGTTAAAACCAAAACCCCTTTATTTGACATTCGTGTCACCCCTAATTTGAATTATGTTTTTACTTGTAAATGTTTTATTCCTATGATTAACTTGAGCATATTCATACTTTACTCTTGAATCTTAAACACGTACCACTCCCAGTGGGATTCAACCCAACTCATTTAGTTGGGTTATTATACTGACTAACGATCGTTGACACTTTGAATTGGATGAAGTGTCCTTGAAACGTTAATCATCCCTCCCCAAACAAAAGGACTTTGCCCTTAAAGTCAATAAAGCAAAACAATGCAGGGATGTGAGAAGGGGTCATACCTATGGCGCACTAGGTGCTGGTTGCCGGATCAACGTCGGCACTCTTATCAACGGGTGCACTCTTAGAAACCAGCTCTGGAACAGACTGGCTACCACTAACCAGGACAGGTACTCTGCTACCAGAAGCGCCAACTAACACCGCATCTCACTGTTGTTGCGCAAGTGCTTCATCTTCCCTTGCCTTTTTTTTCCGATTCATTTTAGGATTTCTTGTGTTGTCTTCTTTCTTATTTCAATAGGTCAATCGGCATTTCCTCATCAGACATTCCAGCTTTGTGTTTTCTCTTGCCAGATTTTCTTCTAGGGAGTCCCCCCAAGAAGTCATCAAGGGATTAAGTGGTACGCGGCTCACTAATCAAGTTCATAAAGGACTCAGGCATGACCAAAGTGGGCACCTGTACCAGCTTCTCAGCCAGTTTGGCAACTTGAGCTCACATCTCGGTCAACTGCGTCTTGAACTCGTCAATATTGACTGAACCTGCAATTGATCTTGGACATGGACCTCCAAGCCATCCATCCTGTCTTTTAAGGCAATCAGCTCCTTCCGCATCTCATCTTTTATTCTCTTCTCCGCCACTAACACATCGCGCTATATGAGCCAAGGCATCTGACGTACAATTTGGTCAACTAAGTTCCTCGTTTGTCGCAGATCTGTAACCAATTTCTCAAGGAATAGAATAGGAATAGTGACAAAAGTACCTGGAGCCTGTGAAGCTGAAGCTAGTGGCGGTGGTACCCCTGTAGATGGATGTGACAATTCTCCCTGCTCTAGCCTTCTATTTGCATGTGAAATGTCGAGTGGTACATGAGGAACCACTGCCAATAAACCTACCACTCCAGTTTTCTGACCAAAGAGATGGTTAGCGAATTTTTTTATTTTGGATGCCTGGGCGAGCCTGAATACCTCATTCCAGCTGTCTACTAGCTTATTTAGGGGGGGGGGAGGGGGGGCTGTTTGCTTGTCAACACAATTTCCTATCAGACAGGGAATTGGAAGTTCAGCTCTCTCATTTAGTACCCTATCCCGCATTTCTGTAGCTATGATCTGACCGACATTTACTGGGTACCCAGCCATAAGGCAAGCTACCAAAGATGCCATTGATGGAGAGAGGGTGTTATCATTACCTGTAGGCCGCAACTGTGCAAGAACAACAACCCACCAGACCTTGGCTCGAAATGATAGGGAAGCTTTAGTAATGTGTACCGGCGATCATGTAAACCCAAGTTGCATTCTCCCACTCTAAAGCAATTGGCCTTGCAATCCAGCGCATGACCCGCTCTCAAGAACTATGACCCTCCATCTCAGTTTCACTGGTCACATCATGATGTTTGCCCTCAAAAAGGCCTACTAAAGTTGGTGTTGTGTATTCTGGACCATGCAACATCCTATTGATAGTAGAATAAGAGATATCCACGAATTTTCCCTGAACCATAATTGAGTTAAGTGGTCCCCAGGTGCCTGCAATGTCTTTCTGTCCCCATTTTTTAGTCTCAGTCTCTGCAGCAAAGTTCATCAAAGTCGCTACATATGAAGCATAAAACTCTCAGGACAGGTGGTTAGAAAATTCTTCAGGTGCGTTGTTCATCCATTCAAACTAGTGCAGCTAAAATATCCTATAAATATCATGGAAAGATTTGATATCTACCACCACCACTCTAGTCTCAGGCATGATTGGTCGATTCTTAAAGCTGGCCGACTTGTTCATAATTCCATTCTTGAAGAAGTCTTCAGGCTTATTCATAATCCACATAGATCGGAAACAGTCAATCAGCTGTTGTATATCCGCGGGATCAAATTCATGGAGGTGAACATATTGGACCATTGTATCATCGGTGGTAATATTCTCCTCCGCTTCTACAACACCTACCTCTTCATGTGCTCTAGTTTCAGCTTCGGTTCCTACTGCAGGTGGAGGTGTAGTTGCATTTTCCTGAGTGCTGTTAGAAGACTCTGCATTACCTCCCGAACCATTATCAAACTTGCTACCCAATTCCTTACTGCTACTGGAACTACTACCTTTCTCTTCAGACTGGGAAGGAGTGTTCTGGAGAATGGCCCTCGTTGTATGGGATCTAGTAGTTCGAGCTGGGTGATCTTCAATAATGGTATTTATCTGAACCTCAGAACTACTAGACTCAGTAGCGTTATCACCTTCCGATTGAGAAGAAGTAGGTGTGGAATGTGGGGCTGCAGACTTTCTTCGGGGAGCCATAGTACCTGAAAAATACAAAAACCAATTAGTATGAAAATCAGTAAAATGACACACTATCGGGTACTCAGACTTCCCCTGTGTAATTACAACGTGATGCCTTGCCTTAAAAATTCTGTCACCCAATCTATCATTGGGTAGGGCCATGGAAACGAAATGCTGAAACAGAAATAAAAGTACTGAATTTGTTTTATACGGGAGCCAAGACGGGTCGTAGTGGGTACCACGATCTGTGTAGACTCTCGTGAATAGGAGTTAGTGACTTGAATTGGTGGATCACTGTACTGGAATGGATCACAGATGTCTTCACGGTTCGTGATGACCATCTTAACCCTCATTAGTGTGACCCCTATTTGGCAAGTGTGGTTCACGAGGGGTTTCACGATCCGTGGTTGGCCCCACGGTTCGTGAAGGCCATTGTGGACTTACACTTCAACATTTTCCAGCAACTTTTTCTCCCAAATTTAACCTATACCCAATTTCAACCATATGCCTCACAAAATCACACTATTACAAGATCTTTTAGCCCATGAGTCCAACAAATCTACTAACATCAAACAATCTCCATTCAAACAAGAACAATGTATACCTCATATAAACATAACCACATGCACACGAGTGTAATCCCTCAATTTCAACAATTTTATCGGCAAATTCCACTTAAGCATATTTTTCGCTTACATAAGGGACTCAAACACACACTAGTATCATCATTCAACACTAATTACTCAAAAATCCATCATACACATACATCAACAACTAGTTCCGTACAATTTCAACAAGCCTACATATGAAAACTACTAATTTAAACAAACCCACAACAATTTGGTATCAACAATGCAAGTTCATCACATAATCATGGTAAATTCGAACAATGTAAGTACTTCTAACTTGCTTATTGATAACATCAAACTTATAACAAGTTAAAGGAAGAACTTACTTTGAATTTGATCACAACTTTCGCCCTAAAAGAGAAAACTATGACTGCTGCTTCAATTTCTTGTTACTAGAACTACGGTTTTGAATCGATTGTGAATTTAGGAAGTTTTAGAGATTTGAACCCTTTTATGCCTTTAGGAACCGTTATGAAGGAGGAAAATAAGAAGAGAAAGCCAACCCTTGGCGCTTGAAGAGGTACATATACGTTTAATTTAATTTCCCTTCAGGCGTGGGTCGGGTCGGGATCCAGTAGTGCTGGGCTATTGACGACGGACCGTTAAGTTGCCCGTGAAGGGCACCATGGTCTGTAGAGGGGTTCGTGAATATGACTTGACAAGGCAAAACTTACTTGAGGTTCATGAGAGGCTAGACGGTCCGTACAAGGTCTGACAGATCGTGAACCCTTCTGTGAACCAATTTTTAGTAGTTACCATATGAAATAGGTGCTTGTGACGGGCCGTGAAGTTTCCTGTGAAAGGCACCATGGCCCGTGGGACTGCCTGTGAAGGGCTTCCTACATCTAGTTCTGCTTTTCTTTGTTCTAGGCATTCCTGCACACATCAACACCTACTGACTCTATAAAAACAAAGAAAAATAAGAAAAAGTAAACTACCTATTATAATTACAATCTTGGATTGCCTCCCAAGCAACGCAGAATTAAACGTCGCGGCGCGACGCAGTTTACTTGATTACTCAGACTTTATCAAACTTACATTCCTCCACTATTTTAACTTCTTCTGGAACACCCAAGTATGCCTTGATTCATTGACCATTGGCCTTGAACCTCTCACCCTTGTCATTCTCATGCTCAATAGCACCCTACTGGAATACCTGAGGTAACTTAAATGACCCAGACATTTGGATCTCAATTTCCCAGGAAACGAACGAAGCCTGGAGTTGATAAGTAACACCAAGTTACTAAGAGTGAAGGTTCTTTTTCCAATATGCTTATCATGATACAATTTCATCCTCTCCTTGTACAGTGCTGACATCTCATATGCTCTCAAGCGAAACTTATCCATCTCATTGATCTGATCCAGTCTCAGGTTTCAGTTTCACTCCAACTAATGTTCAGCTTCTTTAAAGCCCAGAGTGCCTTATGCTCAAGCTCAACCGGAAAATGACATGACTTTCCATACACCAATTGATATGGAGACATACCAATAGGCGTCTTGAAAGTTGTTTGATATGCCCATAGAGCAGCATCTAACTTTCTTGCCCAATTTGTCCTGTTGGCATTCACTGTTTTTGTCAAAATAGCCTTTATTTCCCTATTTGATACCTCCACTTGGCCACTGGTCTGCGGGTGATAAAGTGTTGCCACCTTGTGTTGTTTAACCACATATTTAGCCAGAACAGTACTGAATACCTTGTTGCAAAAAGGGAACCACCATCACTAATAATAGCTCTGGGTGTGCCAAACCTTCTAAAGATATTCTTCTTCAGAAACTCAGCAACACTTTTGCCATACATCTCAGGCAGAGCAACTGCCTCAATCCATTTGGACACATAGTCCACTACCATAAGTATATACCTTTGCCCATATGAGCTCACAAATGGGCCCATGAGATCAAATCCCCACACATCAAATAGCTCCACCTCCAGAATGGGTGTCATTGGTAGTTCGTGGCGACGAGAGATGGCTACATGCCGCTGGCATACATCACAAATCTTCTCTATATCCATTGCATCATGATGAATTGTAGGCCAGTAGTACCCACTCTAAAGTACATTGTGGGTTGTCCGAGCGCCTCCATGATGGCCACCCACTAGAGAGGAGTGACAAGCCTCTAAAATATGTAGCATCTCAGCCTCAGGGATGCATCGCCTGATGATATTATCAGCACACACCCTGTACAAATACGGTTCATACCAAATATACTTACCCTCATCATGTAGGAACCTCTTTCTTTGCTGAAATGTCAGCCCCTTAGGCATCATGTCACTAACAAGAAAGTTAACAAAGTCAGCAAACTAAGGAATAAGATCAAGAGTTGCAGCTACTACTTGCTCATCTAGGATTGAGATTTCTAGTTCAACTTCCTCTTCCTTTTTAGCATCCAACCTAGATAGGTGATCAGCCACTTGGTCCTCACAACCTCTCATATCCTTGACCTCAAAGTCAAATCCTAAAGCAACAACACCCATCTGATCAATCTTGGATTTGCATCTTTCTTTGTCATAAGATATCTCAGAGATGCATGATCCATGTGGACTATCACCCTAGTGCACATCAAGTATGCCCTAAATTTCTCAAAGGCATATACCACAACCAGTAGTTCATGTTCAGTGACTGTGTAGTTTCACTGTGCTCCATTTAGTGACTTGCTAGCATAGTAGATCGGATGGAACATATTATTGCACTTATTCCCCAACACAACTCCTAAGGCAGTACCACTAGTATCGCACATTACCTCAAATGGTTTATCCCAATCTGGGCCAATGATCACTGGGGCAGAAATCAACTTCTCCTTCAGGCATTCAAAAGCTTTTAGGCATGCCTCATCAAAGGCATATTTCACCTCCTTCTCCAAAAGCTTGCACAAGGGATGTACAATTTTTTAGAAGTCGTTGATGAATCGCCTACAAAATCCGACATGTCCTAAAAATCTTCAAATACCTTTTACACAGATAGATAGAGGCAAATTTTCAATCACCTCAATTTTGGCTTTGTCTACCTCTAATCCCTTTAGCGACACTTTGTGACCAAGGACTATACCTTCCATGACCATGAAATGGCACTTCTCTTAGTTCACCACTTGATTGGCCTCCTCACATCTCTGTATAGCCCTGCTAAGATTGAACAAATTGTCATCAAAAGTATCACCTACCACTGAAACATCATCCATGAATACCTCCAGAGTGTCCTCTACCATGTACGAGAAGATGGACATCATACACCTCTTGAAAGTTCATGGTGCATTACATAGTCCAAATGACATGCGTTTGAAAGCAAAGGTGCCATAAAGACATGTAAAAGTGGTATTTTCTTGATCTTCAAGTGTAATTGATATCTGGTTGCACCCAAAGTATCCATATAAGAAACAGTACCACCCTTTTCTAGCCAACCTGTCAAGCATCTTGTCCATGAATAACATTGAAAAGTAGTCTTTCAAGGTCCTGTTGTTCAGCTTTTTGCAGTCCATGCAAATCACCATCCAGTGACTGGTCTCTGCGGGATAAACTCGTTCTTCGCATTGGCCACCACCGTCATACCACCCTTTTAGGCACACATTTCACTTGGCTGACCGAATGACTGTCAGAATTGGGGTACACAACCCGAACATCCAACCACTTTATGATCTCATTTTTAACCACCTCTTGCATTGGTGGATTAACCTCCTCTGGTGGTCTATACTTGGGCTGCAATCCTCCTCAAGTTTGATCTTATGAGTTCAGATACCCGAGGGTATCTCAATGATTTCAGCAATGGTCCACCCAATAGCCTGTTTATACCTTATCAACACTTTAATCACAGCTTGTACCTGTTCATCATTCAAATTTGCAGCCAAGATCATAGGCAAAGTATTGTTAGTAGCAAAGATACATACCTCAAGTGACTAAGTAATTGTTTTAGTTCCAGCATAGGCAACTCCTCAAGGGATGGTTTTGCTGGAGGACTTGGCCTGTCTTTCAGATCCAGGTCTAGTTTTTTTAGAGCATAAGAATGTGCTCTTATGCCTTGTAGAGCATTCACGGTCTCCACATAATCAGTCCAGAAATCCACTTCAAAGTTCATCAACATGGCTGCTAATGTTTCGACAGCCAGCCTTTCCTCAATAGTCGCTCCCATCTCTCTTTCGTCAAAGGCCTCTATTGCAGACACCACATTCATGTCTTACGGCTCCTTCATTTACTTGCAAATTTTAAACATTACCTCTTACTTGTTGAGTCTCAATTTCTGTTCTCCACTCTCCACATCAACCAATGCTCGTCCTGTGGCCATAAATGGTCTTCCCAAAATTATAGGAAACTCAAAATCCACTTCGCAATCCAAAATCACAAAGTCTATCGGAAAGATGAAAGTGTCCACCTTTACAAGCACATCACATAAGATCCCCACAGGTCGCTTCACTGATCTATCAGCCATCATCAACCTCATTGTTATGGGTTTGGAACTCCTAAGCCCAGTTGCTTGTAGATGGCCAGCGGCATCAGATTTATTTTGGCCCCTAAGTCATACAAGGCCTTTGCAAACTCAAATGATCGGATGGTGCACAATATGGTGAATGCACCCGGATCCTCCTTCAGTACCAGAGATCTAATGGCAATAGCACTGCAGTGATGAACATTGTCACTTAAATCAAAACTTACAGCTCTTTTCTTTGTGACCAAGTCCTTCATGAACTTAGCATATCTTGACATCTGCTCTAGGGCTTCCACCAATGGGATGTTCACTGATAGCTGTCTCAGCATGGTTATGAACTTAGAAAATTTCATATCTTTAGCTTTCTTTTTAAGCCTATGAGGGAACGGAGGAGGTGGTCTTGGTATATGCCGTAAAGGCATAGTTACCTCAACACTTATTTTCTTTGCTCCTGCTGGTTTTTCTATTGGTTGAGCGTCTTTCATGTCATCTACATGTTCAGATTCAGCCTTCTCTCTTCCAGTTTGCTCCAATCCCTATTCATGCTCAGTACCTACAGAAATTGGTTCATTAAGAATCTTATTACTCCTGGTGGCAATAGCCATGCAATTCCCATCCTTCTTGGAATTCTGAATAGTGTCACTTGGTAGTGACCCATTCTTCCTCTGGTTCAGTGATGTTGAAAGTTGCCCCAACTGTTGCTCTATTTGTTTAATGGAGGTGGTGTGAGAGTCTACCAGTTGACTCATACTGGAAAAGTCACCTTTTATCTCCTTCACCCCTGCATCAGTTGACTCAACATTTTGAAGCACCTTAGCTAACATATTTTCCAGCTTAGACCCGCTTGAATTACCACTTGCATGGTCTCTATTACCTGGGGGCACATACACACCACTGCGATCATTTCTTTCACCATCTTTGTTCTGTTAGTTTCCCTACTCTCCATTTGTTGGCCTGTCATACTGTCCTTCCCTGGAATAGTTCTAACCTGTATTTCCAGAATTATGACCTTGGTTTCCCGAGTTTTAATTCTAGAAACCTCCTTGGTTGCCCAAGTATTTAGCTTCCTCATCTAGATAGATCTCTTGATCTTCATACCTATTTGGAGTCCCTACAACATTCACCTTCTCAGAACCTGCCATGATATGCTTTATGAGTATATCCATCTATGTTCGCATATGAGCCATATCTTGATCATTTTCTTCCTCTCTTCTCTTTTGTTCAGCTAATAGCCGAAAAGTGACTCCAATATCTTCAATTTTAGCCTCCCTAGTGTGCCATGCTCTATTATTCTTTGCCACTTCATCCATTATTTGCATGATTTCAGCAAAAGGCTTCCTCATGAATGATCCACCACAAACTGCATTAACAACATGCTTAGTAACATAATTAAGTGATCTATAGAAGGCCTGATTCAAATGTCTCTCAGTGAGACCATGGTTTGGAGATTTTTTTAGCTTTTGACTGAATCTCCACCAAGTATCATGCATTGCCTCCTCTGGTAGTTGCTTGTGTGCACTAATTTCATCTTTCATTTGCAACTCTTCCGATTCAAGATAGAATCATTCCAAGAAAGCTTTCTTCAGGTCATTCTAGTCTAATTGAATCATTCGACATCTCATTGAGCCAATTTGTAGCCTCCCTAGTGAGAGAGAATGAAAATAGCCTCAACCTCATGGCTATCTGACTCACCCCAGGAATTTCTTCTGATTTGCATATAGCCACGAAGTTCATTACATATTGATTCACATCATCACTAGCTGTACCTCTAAACATACCTTTCAAATTCAGCAACTGAATCATTGTGCTGGTAATAGTAAATTTACATCTAGAGCTAGTACAGGTAATACTATTGCTCCGGTGGCTCCAGCTCCGTCCAAATCTAAGTCATCCTCTTCAAACATCAGGTGAGCTGGATGTTGTGCTTGACCCCTTGGAGCTAGTGGTTGGCGGTGGGGAGGAACTATTTCATCTACTCTTAGATGTTCATCTACCACCCTAGGGTGGTTGTTCACAGCATTCTACTGAGCACCTCTTGCAGCGGTCTGAGCTTCAAGTCCTAATCGTTGCCTTTGTGCCTCAAGTTCGTGTGCATTAATCATTTTGTGGAGGGTCTTTCGAAGTTTCGAGTCATAAGTAATCAATGGAGCTCCCTTACTTCTAGTATTTGGCATACATAGTCGAACTCACTTGTAAGAGACATAGACAAAAAACAAGATGTAAAATTAGGAAATATAACTACGCTTTGAATAAAATCTAGTAAAACACTTCTGAATTGAAATTCCCCTGCTGCGGTGCCAAAATTTGATACATCCAAACTTACACTTCAATTAAGAAGTATAAATGATTGAAGTCAATTATAGAACTCAAAGTGAGTTGAAGTCGATCTCACAGAGAATTTCTTTGCAAAAATGATTTCACTGTCGCGTTTACACAAATGTTGTTATTATTTCCTAGAGAAAACAATTACAGAATGTAAAATGGGTTTAGTTGTAAAGTTATAATAACCAAGTTTTTTAAACAAGATCTAGATTAACAATTAACAGAGTGTTGATTTTAAAGTTGTTCTAATAATTAAATGAAACTAGGACTATGTTCCTCATACCATTGCATCAAGTGTTCTTCCGTAAATAAGTGTCAGGCAATTCATCTCTGCAAAATGCAGGCGAGTCAGATATATCTAACACTTGGCAGTCTAATTAGATAACTTTCACTCAATCCTTCTCAGTCCTAAAGTGTTAACAAGTTTTACTCTCGCTTATAATAGTGTTAAAGTTCTCTTCTCTCAAACTCGAACTTTGACTCCATTTCATCAGGTTAATTCAGATTTTTCCTAACTATAACTTTTCGCTCGAACAAATGGCAGATATAGGCAAACTCTAATGCGTGCACTCATTAGAATACATGAATACCGAAAACTAAATTATGCTTTGCAAATATAAATCGCCTTCTACTAGTCTTACGAAATTACACTTAAATTTCTGTCATAAATCCCACAATCCCAGTTGTGTTATTTAGCCACTCATTATTTCAAGTAAACACACAGAATTATGTATGAAAACATGATGAGAAAGTAGCTAGTAAAATATGCAAAATCGATAAGCACTTGATAATTCCAAACCGAAAATTCAACTTCAAAACTTGATTTAATGTTAATTCTTCAAACAAAATCTAAGAATAATTCAAACTTCATCGCTCATTCCAGATATGACGAGATAAAACAAAAAACGACCTAATTAATTCAAATAGAATGTATAAAATGAGTCCTACTCGAAGTAGGACTGAACTGTCGGGAAACATCACGGGCAACATAATGGACCGTCAAAGGCTTCACGGTCAGTGAAGCATTCCGTGATCTATACTTGGCCCAAACAAAATGCGAATCTTCAAAGCTTGTACACTGGATCCACTTCACGATCACTACCACGGACTATGATAAGGACCCGGCCCGTGAGGCCTTCCGTGGTCTTCACTTGGTCGACATGACACTTCATCTTCTCAAGACCTAAACACTGGATTCACTCCACAATCACAACCATGGTATGTGAGGTCGTCCGTGGTCTTTACTTGGTCCACCAAAAATGTAATTCTTCCATGCCTTCTCACTGGTCATAATTCACGTGCCATATCACGATCAGTCATGATCTTCATGGCCCGTCAGAGTGTCTGTGATCTTCACTTGATTCAAATTCATTTTCACTCTACATTTTCTTCTTTTCTTTCTTCGTTCATGTCCACATATTTTACGTGTACAAACACTACCAAACACATCATATCCACATAAATACACTCAATTCTAGTATTAATCCTTAGTTTTTAAGCATCAAATGTGCCAAGATTTCACGGCACATCAGCTACTATTAGTTAAGAGTAAGGGAATGTGATATTCCAAAGATAGCTTGCAGGACCCGTTATGGTCATTATGAGTTTCTGGTCATGTCATTGGGTTTAACCAACGCTCCTACACCATTCGTGGACCAACTTACAAATAGAGTATTCAATCCTTATTAAGATATGTTTGTTATCGTATTCATTGATGACATTCTAATCTATTCGAGGAATAAGGAAGATCATTCATGCCATCTCAGAATAGTTCTCCAAACTCTAAAGGATAGAGAGTTGTATGCTATGTTCTCTAAATGTGAGTTTTGGCTTGAGCCAGTGACATTCTTAGACCACATTGTTTTCGGTGATGGAATTAGAGTTGCTACCTAGAAAATAGAGGCATTACAGAATTTTCCTAGACCCACATCTCCAACTGATATTAGGAGTTTCTTGGGGTTGGCTGGATATTATAGAAGGTTCGTAGAGGGTTTATCATCTATTTTGTCCCCTTTGACTAAGTTAACTCAGAAAATAGTGAAGTTTCAATGGTCTGAAGCTTGTGAGAAAAGCTCTCAGGAATTGAAAACTAGGTTGACTATTGCCCCAATATTGACCTTACCAGAGGGTACTCAAGGCTTTGTTGTATATTGTGATGCGTCTAGAGTTGGATTGGGTTGTGTGTTAATGCAGAATGGTAAAGTTATAGCTTATGCCTCCTGACAGCTGAAAGTTCACGAGAAGAATTATCCAACCCATGATCTAGAGTTGGCTGCCATAGTATTTGTTTTGAAAATATGGCGTCATTAGCTTTATGGTGTTCATGTAAATGTTTTCACCGATCACAAGAGTCTTCAGTATCTGTTTAGTCAGAAAGAGCTTAATCTCAGACAGATGAGGTGGTTAGAGTTACTCAAGGATTATGACATGAGTATTATCTATCACCCAAGTAAGGACAATGTTGTTTCTGATGCCTTGAGCAGGTTGTCTATGGGTAGTACCGCCCATGTTGAAGAAACGAAGAGAGAGTTAGCAAAACATGCAAAGACTTGCACGATTGGGAGTTTGTTTAATAGATTCCAATGAAGGAGGACTGGTGGTAATGAATGGGGCTGAGTCATCATTAGTGTCAGAAGTGAAAGAGAAGCAAGACCAAGATCCTATTTTGCTTGAATTAAAGGCAAACGTTCATAAGCAAAAAGTAATGGCTTTTGAACAAGGGGGAGATGGCGTATTGAGGTATCAAGGTAGGTTGTGTGTACTAAGGGGGGATGAACTCCAAGAGAGGATAATGGAGGAAGCTCATCGCTCCAGATATTTCATTCATTCGAATTCCACAATGTTACGACCCAGGAGTACTCCTAGATGTAACATGGCGTACAAGACTCCGAAAAGCCTCATACAAGCCATTAGCATATCATGAACATAAGATAATAGAAAAGTACGGAAAAATTTAAAACTTTTTACAATCGAAGTAATTTTCATAAAAGCAAGCGAAAGTCTTTCTATACTTTGTCTCAAACCATCTAATACAACTTTATAATAAACTCTTGGGACACAGCCCATACAATAGTCTCAAAACATGAAATAAAGACATAAAGAGAATGGTGGGTTTTGTCCTCAAAGCTATGAGGACTCATCAAGATCTTCAATTCCTTAGTTCTTTCGAAACCTATCTCCAAGTAGCACTCAAGTCTCCAAACCCTACATTTGATTAGAATGTAGGCAAAGTATGCGTTAGTACAAAATGTACTAAATATGTTAGCTAGCATAATACCATAAGAGCATAAGACAAGGGTTAGTCAATATAAGACATAATCCAAAATCATATGAAATACTTCATGAAACATCAATAATAAGCATAGGAGACAATATCATAATAATAAGCAAAGTCTCCAACATAAGCATCATATAAGCATTATTTGACTATTAGTCATCTATACAATAATAGAACCATTCTCAAGTAACCTCAAATGCATACATGTGCAGAGCATGAATAGCATCCCATAATACCACCCAAGCCAAGTATCCCTTTTTGGTCATCATAATCATAGTCTATATACATGGTCAAGTCTTAAGCATCTCTACCATAAGGGCACCATACTCCTAAGTAACCTCAAACCAAACTTATGCAATGTATGAAAGGCATTCCATACTACCCTTCACGCTAAGCATAGCCTTGAAGTCATCTTAATCATACTCACCCTCCTTTGGTCTCATTATTAGCTTAACTCTCATACTAAGGGAATCTCTCACCTTTAGTCAATTATAGCAAGGAAGGCAACTATAGCACAATCCTATGTCAAGATACATCATACAAGAGAACACTTTCTTTGAATAACCCTAAGTAATATGTGTGCAATACATGAATAGCATCCCATAATACTATTCATGTTAAGTACCACTTTTAGGTCCTCATACTAATACTTCTTGGTTTGGAACCTAGTTCCCCTCTTTAACTTTAGAACACTAGGAGGTACTATCTTAAGCACATCTTAGTTTATCTTTCTTTAAACCTTGGAACACTGTGAGGTACTTCCTTAAGCACATCTTAGTTCATTATTAGGTAGAACCTTATGATCAGTTCATTATTAGGTTGAACCTTATGAGATACTTCTTTAAGCATGTCTAAGTTCATTATTAACATGGATCCTATAAGATACTTACTTAAGCATGTCTAAATCCATTTATACTTTGAACACTATGAGATAATCCTTTAAGTATGTCTTAGTTCATTATTAAGATGGACCCTATGAGATACTACCTTGAGCATGTCTAAGTCCATTATGCTCTTGAACACTATGAAATACTTCATTAAGTATGTCTTAGTTCAATTATGCTTTAGAATACTATGAGATGCTTCGTCAAGCATGTCTTAGTTCATTGGATATGGAGATTGCTACTAGAAACTTTAACTCAACTATGTGTAGGCTTCCATCTCATGAGACCTAACTTTGGGAAAACCCACACTCTACTATGTAAGAGTTCCCCCTTTAACTTGGATAGTCCTCACATCAACTAGTTGTGGTTCTCCTTTCTATTTGGAGCCCGGACCCTTTCTTGTGTGACACTCCATCTCATTGTCAATATCCACTTGGATCCAAGCATACACCCCAAGATTTACTTGTTAAGCCTTGCTTAACACTCATGTCTCATGAAAGGATGTCCTTGACAATCAATCCATGTTAAAGTGATTCTATCACTTTATACTTTCAAGCATTCGTAAGGTAGTTTAGGTGTGTATAGGCCTTTCACCACAATTCTACCTATTAGACTTCTATTCTCATTTAGACGTTACTCTCAAAGCCTTAACACATCTAGTTCATCATTGGCTTTACTCTCAAAACCCCAGTGATCAACATTCATGACTTCAAGCCTTATACTCAAAGCTTTACTTCTTATAAGCTTCATTATACCTAGATTTAAAGGTATTATAATCACATCCCTCATTAGTAGGTGATTCTAGTCACAATTGATCATAAAGGTTCAATTCCAACGTTACAAGTCAAGATCAATCATATTCAATAAGGTCTACTTCAATTCATGATTATATGTTCCTAACTTTGAAAAATTACTACACATGACATTGATATAGGAAGATCACCTATGGACCTTCAATTTCACCTCTATTGGCATAAACCCACAAATTATCAAATTCATCAAATAGACTAGGGTTAACCATAGAAATCACATGAACTCATCATAATATCATAATTCAATGTTAATACAATCATAATTAGGTATTATCCACTAGATTGGAATCATACATAAACTCTACCCACAATGTAGAAGGAAACCCTAGCTAGAATTGTGTTTTTGACTTCACAATTGGGGAAACCCCTAGGGGGCTCTATGGGTGGAAGAACCCATAGATTATTATGCTAACATACCTTAATTCAAAGCCCTAATCAACCTTGAAACAATGGGTGAAAATCTGCCCCAATTTCCTTTCTTCTTCTTCTTCTTCACTTCTAGAGAGAGAATTATTTAGAGAGAATTTGGGTGCTTTGAAGAATGAGTTAATTGATTTAGTTTAGGGGTCTATTAGGATTATATATGTGGTTTAATAACTAACTAACCGAGCACCCTTAACCCCTAACTAATTACTAATTAATTCCCAAACCCCCAACTTAAAACGAAACTTTAAAAAAGGTCCCTTACCTACGACTCCCCGACCCACGGACCATGGGTGGGTCTACTGGGCATGCTGCACCTTCGCAGATGAGTTCTGCAGCTTAAATTTTGAAGGCCATCACAGGCCTTGACCCATGACCCCAACCCATAGGGCATGGGTCCACCTACGGCCAGTAGGTGGCAAACGTAGGTGCTGCCAACTGACAACTTTTAGGGGCTATTTTAAGGGTCCTTCTCAACGACCCCTTGAATTGTCCTTGGGGGGTTGTACCTCGACATATATCCCCTAGAACCTCCATTATAAGTACGGGAATCATTTTTCTGAGAATTACTCCTTCTACCACACGCTAAAACTCTTACGAAAAGCTCTAGAACTCTCTAGTTCAATTTACTAGTTTATAGGGTGTAATACACAAAGATGTATCGTGACTTGAGAGAAGTATATTGGTGGAATAGTATGAAGAAAGGTATTGCTGAGTTCGTTGCTAAATGCCCAAATTTTCAACAAGTTAAAGTAGAGCATCGAAGGCCCGGTGAATATAGAGATTCCAGATTGGAAGTGGGAGATGATCAATATGGACTTTATTACTTGTTTGTTGCGGTCTTGAAGGCAACATGATTCCATTTGGGTGATTGTTGATCGAGTGACAAAATCAGCCAACTTTTGCCTGTAAAGAATACTCATTCAGTAGAGGATTATGCCAAGTTATATATTCAAGATGTAGTATGACTTCAATGAGTTCCAGTTTCGATTATATCAGATAGAGGTGCACAATTTACTACACAGTTTTGGAAGTCATTCCAAAAAGGTTTGGGTTCAAAGGTGAACTTGAGTACTGCTTTTCATCCTCAGACAGATGGTCCAGCAGAGCGCACTATTCATACTTTAGAAGATATGTTGAGAGACTGTGTGATTGATTTCAAGGGTAATTGGGCTGATCAGCTACCTCTCATTGAGTTTGCTTACAACAATAGTTACCATTCTACCATCCAGATGGCTCCTTATGAAGCTCTTTATGAAAGAAGATGCAGATCTCCTATTGGATGGTTTGAGGTTGGTGAAGCTGGGTTGATAGGACCAGACTTAGTTCGGCAAGCTATGGAGAAAGTTAAGATTATCCAAGGAAGGTTTAAAACAGCGCAGAGTCGTCAGAAATCCTACACTGATGTTAGGAGAAGGGACTTAAAGTTTGAAGTAGATGATTGGGTATACTTGAAAGTTTCACCAATGAAGGGAGTTATGAGATTTGGTAAGAAGGGGAAGCTTAGTCCCCGGTATATTGGTCCTTACAAAATATCCAAGAGGATTGGGAATGTAGCTTATGAGTTGGAGCTACCACAGGAGTTAGTAGCAGTTCATCCAGTGTTTCACATTTCTATGTTGAAAAAGTGTATAGGCGATCCTTCATTTACTATACCAACTAAAGACATTGGTATTAAGGATATCTTGTCTTATGAGGAGATTTCTGTTCAGATTTTAGATCGCCAAGTTCGCAAGTTGAAGAACAAGGAAGTAGCATCAGTCAAAGTTTTGTGGAGGAACCAATTTGTTGAGGAAGCTACTTGGGGAGCTGAGGAGTATATGACGAAGATATTTCCACATCTCTTTGAGCCCAGAGAAATTCCAGATCAAGGTACTAATTCTCTTCTTAGTAATCTTTAATTGATATACTTAATGTATCAAATTTGCTTGTTGGGTGTTTGAGCTAAATGTTAGATGTTACACCCTTAGTCTACTAAGAGTAATCTCATTCGAGGACGAATGTTCCCAAGGGGGAGATATTGTAACACTATGTTGTTTGAAAGGGCTAAAATTAGAAAGAACCATTTTTGGAAAGAATGAAAATATGAAATTTGGCAAGTTATGTTGAGTATGAGTTTTGGGTCAACTTCAAACGACCATAACTCCTAGTACAGGATGAGTTAGGTGGGCTACAAGATATTAAATGAAAGATCTTGGAATTATCTTTCCAACTCCACAAAGTTTGCTAGTTTTCAAGTTTGTATGAGGGATATATGCCCATTTGAAGTCGGGCTGTCTGAATAAGGAAAGTTACCCGAATTTTAGAGGGGTATTTTGTTCTTTTCATTACCCAATTAATTAAATCCGTTTTTAGTAAATTATTTGGTATCTAAACTAAGTTGGTTCAATTTATGCACTCAAATTTCACTCTAACGTTTTTAGAGAAAGAACTCAAGAGGAGAAAAGAGGAGAAAGGTCAAGTGTTCTTGGAGATTTCTTGCGGAATCGAAGTCATTTCGCCAAGGGTTGATCCCTAGAGAGGTATGTGAGACTTTCATAGCGTTGGGTTCGTTCACCCACGCGCCAAGCATGTTTAGTTCAGCAAAATTCATTTTAGAAAGGTGAAAGTTGATGATTTTGATTTGTGTACTAAAATATTGGCTTTCGTTCTCGAGTTAAGTTGGGATTGTTGAGTTCTTGAGGAAATCATGTCGATTTTAAAATTGGTTAAGAATAGATTCCTATGTACTTATACTGGTATCTGAATCTAAAGAGAATTTTAGAAAAAGAATCGAATTTAGGAGAATTAGGGTTACAAAACATAGAAGGAAAAAGTCAGGTAAATCTGGCAACTCAATCCGCGTCGCGGACCTGCCTCCCCATTTCACATAATTTTTCTCCGCATCGCGGAATGGTCACGACCCTTCTGCCTCAAAATTTATTTCGCGACCAAATATAAAAATGCATCTCCGCATCGCGGACTTGCTTCAAGACAATGATTTATTGATCGTTTCTCATGTTTAACTATCTAAAAACACTCTTAAACATCACGATATCTTTCCTATCACAAATCACAATCCTTGAATTCATAAATTCAAATTCAAGGAAAGTTAATTGCCAAGTCTAGAGAGTTCTTAGAGTCCTTTCAAAAGTCTTTTGCAAATGCTTTAAACTTGTTTTAAGACTTGAGTTTTGAGTTAAGTAAGAGTAACAAATGAAATTCATTTCTCAAAAAATTATATGTGAACTAAGTATTCCCAAAAGGTAAATGTTTTCACAATTAAACAAGAGAGTAAACACCGATTTCCAAGAGAGCCTTGGAGCTAGTTTTTGAGTAATTATCTCTAACCACAGAAAGAGTTTTTGTTTTTAAGCATATGAGCTGAGTATTTTAGGAGTAGTATTGAGCACCGATATGGGGACGAGTTCATAACAACTCAATGTCTCCTTAAACCATGTAGCCAACGTGGGTAGAAAAGGTCATACTTTTTAGATGATTCCTTAATGTATTTTAGCATAGACTAGTGGATCCACTTAGTTGAGGCGTTCTATATCCCAGGAAGTTATAGGACAGTTCTAGCAATGTGGGCGAGACGTTGTATCATCACATAGCTCATACTGATAATTGTCAGTTAGAGAATCTCCCAAACAAAGTTTATTTTTGTTTTCTTATATACAACTGAGTTATTATGGTATTTTCCAATACTTTGAGATGTTATCTACTGTTTTAAATGCTTTATATAAACTGCACCTTTACTGTTGTTTATTTCTGCATTGAGTTGAGTATCCATGAGTTGAGTAAAACTGAGGTAAGTGTTTCTTTCAGCATTCAGTTCAAGCTTATGTCATGTTTAGATTTTCCCCTCGCATGCTTGTACATTCAATGTATTGATGTCATTTGCCCTACATCATTTTATGATGCAGATACAGGAAATTAGGATCAGCATCCAACGCCTCATTAATCCAGTTGAGCATCTTAGAGTTAGTTGGTGAGCCTCCTTGCTTTCTGGAGGATTCCCATTACTTTGTTAGTCAGTTGTTAGGATGATCGGGGGTCTTGTCCTGACATCCCTCTTAGTTATTATAGGCTTCATCGATAGTTAGATGTTATTAGTTCACTAGTCTTATTCATATCCATTGTTTTGATTATAAGACTTCAGTTATCTTTATGGCAAGTCAATTTTTTTTCCTTTATGCATTCTAAGTTATAGTTATGAATCTATTTCTTGAGTGGTTTTAAACGTTGAGTAAAGTCTTCCGCTGAGTAGTAAGCCATGCCAAGGGTTCGCTTGGGGCCAACAATGGTTCTCGAGTGCCACTCCTGCCCAGGGTGTAGGCTCTAGTCGTGACAGAGGGGACCTCAAATTTTGACATGATATAGAGTTTAATATAAGAAAGAAGACTTTTTAATCTTATTATCCTAAAATAAAGTTATATTAAATATATCCAAACATCTTTTAATCTTGTGGGCTTAAATATGTTATCTGGAAAACTAAAATTAGTGTGTTGCCATTTTCAAGCATTACAAGAAACATATTAAAGTAAAATATAGTATCAAGTAATCAATTTTTTGAATCAAATTCTTAAGGGAACTAATACACTTTATCCTAAAATCGAAGGATCAAAAGTGCAATTTTATTTTTTTTCTCCCAAGAATCTTGGCCAGATGTAAAGGGCATTGTCCTCATCTGCCTTTGCATCAGAAAACATCACCACTAAATTTCTTCATTAACATTACTACCAAACAAATGGCAGCACAGAGAGATTTTGCTAAAATTGGCTCAGAAGTCTTTGCTCTAATTGATGAATATTTTGGTAAAAAGAGGATCAATAGAGCTACCACCACAGTGGTACCCAATCTCGAAGCCAGTGCCAGTACAAAATTCAGGGTGACACAGCAGAGTTGCCACTATCACTACTCTTCGCCTCGCGTTTAATTGGTAATTCCTCCGATTAAAAAAGAATCTAGCACTACTCCAAGTACACCATCAGTGGCTTTAAATAGCTACGATGCAGCTCAGTCGCATAATGGTATATATCTCACCAATTATTCTAACCGACGCCAAATGCGCATCGCTTGTAATATATACTAGTTGGTACTGCATGCTTCTATGTATAAGAATTAGTTAATTAACCTACCTAGGCATATAAGTCCTGATTTTTCTCTTAGTATAATTTTATAGCAAAACCATGGTTATATGTATGTGTTGTATGTCGTATATATATCACTATAACTCTACAATCTAATATATAATGTACATACATATACTAACACTACTACAAAGGAAGAATTCTTTAGTAATGGAATATTTGGTCATTAAAAGTGAAAATCCTATCGCTAAATGTCAACAACGATTAAAAAACCAATCGTTAAAAGCCATAATGTTAAAATTTATCGACTGGATTTTCATTCTGTGTGGAAAGTACAATTATATGTCCTTTTAGCTGTCGGATATTCACTCAGTACACATACTAATTTAACAATAAAACTGCTTTCGCTTATGGTATGTTATTAGTTTCAACACCAATACAATTAACGACCAAGTTTTCCGTTGTTAATGGTCATTTCAATATTTGATAAGCCAGTTATAAAAGAGTTTCAAATATCTCATATTCAATTGTTATTGTATGAAGATTTATACTAGGGAATAATATTATTGTTTCATGCAGAGAAACACCTGAAAATATATTAAATAGTTAAACTCATATTAAAACTTCATTGTCAATACAAGAACTATTTTTTTGGTACAAAAGGATAGTAGTATATTATAATTTAATGTGTCAGTACAAGAGAGTGGAAGAGCATGACTATTGCTATCATGCAAGGAGGAGGGTAGGGGTTGATTACATAGATTATTAGTACTATTGGGTGTTATATGCCTAACAAAAAAAGGTTTAATCTTTGTCTACTTTGCTTCCAGATACTTTACTGCAAATAAAGGGGGAACTTCCAATATCAAAATAGATTTAAAGTCCGTTTGGATTGACTTAAAAAAAATAGTCTTAAGTCAAAAATAAAAAATCTAATTTAAATGACTTTTAAGTCAAAAATATAAAAAGTAGGGGGAGACCTACTTTTGGTTTTTGACTTTTTAAAAGTCATTTTAAACTTAATTTAAGTCATTTTTTATCTTGTCAAACACATCCTAACTTATTTTAAGTCATTTTTGGCTTATTTTAAGTTATTTTTTATATTTGCCAAATGCTTCCAAAAGTAAAAAACTAACTTAAAAGCAGTTTTGACAAACTTTTAAGTCAATCCAAATACCCTCTTAGTCTTCATTAACTTAGCGCCCTCCTTAGCTAGGATATCTACCATTTTGTTCTCTTCCCGATAGTTATGCTGCACCAGAGACTTATCCAACTGCTTGATTAGATCTCTGCAATCAAATAATATATTAGAGTATGGTTGATGATCATCTTTTAGATATTTGATGATGTCTTCGCAATCTATGGAGACTTCTAAAGGTATTAAATTGTGTAGGATAGCCAGCCTAAGCCCCTTCACTAAAGCTGATATTTCAGCCATGATAGGTGTTGAGGTTATTTAGGAAAGATATACCATATTCAAGTTGTATGACATATCTTCATCAACTCCCAAACGTAGAAAAAATCCAACATCTATAATTAATAAGATATCGTCTTTAAACCACCTAACCAAAGTATAATCCCTCTTGAACTTCAGCTTGTTTCGTATTTTCTTCAATGATAGATTCTCCATATTCAAATTCTTGATCTATCAAAAAAAAGTTATGTAAATTTAGTAACAAATAATAAACTTTTCTCAACTGAAGAAATTTATACCACCTAACAAATACAAGAACCTGGTTCTTATAATTCTAACAAAAGATTTTGTAATTATGACAGAAACTACACACAACTTTATCATGGAAAACCTCTTTGCTCAAGGAAAGAAAAATTATGACCTACATCTATCAGGATTTCAAAAACTTTCACTAAAATTTCAAAGATCAATTTTATATTACAACTCTATAATCTAAGAGACTAACTCTAGTACCTCAACTCTAACGATCAACTATAACCATTGTCTCTACTCTCCAAGAAGTCAAACACACTTCTTATAACAACTTGCCAACTCATTTTCAATCTCAGAATAATTATCACCAAATAATGACTCTAAGTTAATTTGAGAATATGCTAACTTTAAAAACAAAACCTAACTCTAGTTTTTTTTTCTTCTGCAGTTATGTGCTCTTTGTGTCGCCTCTTGCTCTTGCTAAGAATCCCTATTTCAGCGATGCAAAAGCTAAGTTTTTCATTGTTCAGATTCTCCTTTTATAGTTTCTTGTTTTACACATATGAAAACCCTAGTTAAGTCCTACGGTGGTAGAGGGGAGGCATTCCCGAGGCTATTGTTGAGACCCCAACTAAGGGTAGAGATAGGGCCAAAGCTAGAGGTCGTGTCTGTGGAGAGGCACCAACTAGAGGCAGGGCTAGAGAGGTTGCTCCTGAGCCACAGATTGAGGTTGTGGAGGATCAGGTTCTTCCTGAGTTTGGAGCGCCATTGTTTCAGGTGACCTTGTTGAGGATGCTTAGTGTGTTAGAGAACCGTTCTTCGAGGATGCAGACTCAGTTTAGTAGCAGGCTCTAGTTGTTCATGTTCAGGTGGGTCAGTAACTAGTGGTTCCTGCACCGGCTATTGGTGCACTTATTGCTCCTGAGGTTATCTTGACAACATCTAATTAGCAGCGATATGAGAGGTTTCAGAAGATGAAGCCACCCTAGTTTAAGGGTGGTAAGAGCGAGATGCTCATGAGTTTTTGACTTTCTGCCATAAATTCTTGAGACAATGGGTATGGTTCATGCTCGTGGTGTCCAGTTTGTTGCAGTTCAGCTTTGTGGTCGTGCTAGAGAGTGGTGGAGGAATTTTGTGAGCTCTAGTGTCACGACCCGGGAGCACCCCCAAGTCGTAACAAGGCGTACTCGACCCCGAAGGGGTCTCATACAAGCCACATAGTCATTCATTGCATTCAATATTGAAAATAGTGCGGAATAATAAAAAAACTTATTTACATCCACACATTTAAA
>JAJOOR010023695.1:0-25934 GCA_036250505.1 Solanum acaule
ATATATATTATTATTATTATTATTATTATTATTATTATTACATTAGTTAAATAAATGTGGAGTGCCAAAATTGAGTGTTAACAACTTGCCCCTTTCTTTGTCCATGGAGGAGAGTAGAGAAGATGTGGACAAAGAAACATTGACACGATCCAATTTAGGCGACCACCAAAATATACTTTGAGCAACAACTCGGCAAAAAATGTTTATGGAGTTATGGCCGAACTCTGCCTTCTGAGTTGCCTACATATCTCAGGTTTCATGAGAAATCAGGCCATATGTAGTTCGAGAGTGTAAGAGCATAGCAATTTTTTATTAAAATTTGCCCAATATCGAATTATGGTAATACGGAAATTTTGGTGGTGAGGTATGAAAAAATTAGCACCAATAGAGGGACGGGACATAGTTCTTAAGAAACTCGAATGAGAAATGCTCTGTAGCCATTTCTACTGAAGATTTATGGTAGAGAGATGAATTTTCAAAAAATTTGCCTAGTGTCGAGTTATAATGAACTAAGACATGAAAGAGTTATAAGTAAGATTTAAATCTGAACTTCTGAAGATAGAGCCGAGTTGAGTTTTAAAAGTGAATCCTTGACGTAGCTAGTGATGCTTGTCATTGCACTAACTTGCCCTAGTTTACTGCTTAGAGAGAGTTCCTCGTTGTAATGTGTTGTCTTGCAAAACATGTAAAAGGGTGAAAAGTACCTGTTGCGGTTCAAAATTATAAATCGAAATAGTAATGTAAGGTGTAGAGTGTAGATGTTCAAACGATTGTTGATGTCTCCTTTTTGTGTTGTGAATGTGACGTAGGTAAAGTAACTTGTAATGTAGAGGCCTCCGACTGGCGGGACTGTTGTAATGTAAAAAGCATGCATCTGGCTGTGTAAAGCTTGTATTGTAAAGCCTCTTACTGGCGGGTTTGTTGTAATGTAAGAGCAATGTTTCTGGCTGTGTAAAAACTTGTAATGTAACATTTGATTGTTGGCGTAGGACAACGTCGCTATGCTTGCATACCCCCGATCGGTGGAGCTTTGGTGACGTCACTACGATGTTAGCCTCTAGTTGGTGGAGTGTTGCTTCTTTTGTTTATATACAGGCTCTGATTTGGCGGAGTTCGATCGATGTTTGCTACGTACAGCCTTCGATTGACGGAGTTTGACGATGTTTGACGGTTGTCTCCGATTGGCGGAGTTGTTGATGAGGTTAGATTACAAGCTCCAGTTGGTGGAGTTATTTTGACAGAAAGCTAATTATCCTATTTTCGTATGAGAATCCTCTTTTCGTCAGTATTTGTCTAGATCTTGAGTGTACCTGCAAAGATTTAAATAAAATATTCTTAGACATAATATGAAGGTTGAAGTATTTTTAGGAAATAAAGTAAGGAAAGAGTATTTTGGCTCATGATTGTGGGAAGTGGAATGGCGCCTCCGGTCATCCCCCGAGGCTTGATGTTATCTTTCTTAATTCTTGTATTCCTGCACCCAAAGAAAAAATTTAGTTTGGGAGGGGGTGTTGATTTGTATCGACTCGCGGACAGAATCCTCGTCACTGGAATCCTTTGGAATCTTCTTTGTGCCGCACCTAGTTCCTTAACCTTAAAGACTTGGCAGGTGGAAAAAAAATTTAGCTTGTTTTTCTAGAAAATAAGTATATTGCGTATATATTAGGTATATATATATATAATATTCTCCAGCTTTCTTAGAATATGACATGTTCCGAAGTCCATCGAGCTTTCCATTTTGTTGACTATATCCAACAGTCTTCTTGTAGATTTTACCCTCCTGATGAAGCTTCCCTAGCTCTTTTGCAGACACTGCGACGATCGAGATTCTTCATATTCTAAGGTTACGCTAACTATAAGGAAGTGTTTCCTAAGGGTAAGGAAACAAATTATGCAGTGCATTGATAGAGCCTAACTCAGGCTGCCTACGTATCCCCAAAGTAGGAATCAGATCGTACCATAGTTCAAATACAAGTGGGAGACATAGAAGTATGCAATGTAATGACCGAGCTTGACTCAAGCTGCCTACGTATCCAAGTGGAATCAGGTCGTAACGTAGTTCGATATAATAGAAAAGAGGAAAATGCAGGGGAAAAGTAAGAATATGCAATGCAATGACCGAGCCTGACGCAGGCTACCTACGTATCCAAATGGAATCAGGTTTGAACGTAGTTCAATTACAATAGGGAGAGTGAAAAAATATAAAATGAAATGACCAGGCCGAAATCAGGCTGCCTACGTATCATAGCGGAATCAGGTCAGGACGTAGTTCAAATACAATAGGAAAAGGGGAAAATATAAAATGGAATGATTGGGCTTGACTCAGGCTGCCTACGTATCCAAGCGGAATTAGGTCAGGACGTAGTTCAAATACAAAGGGAAAGTGAAAAATATGAAATGCAAGGGACCGAATCCGACAAGGATTGCCTACATATCCCACAGAGGGAATTCAAGTCAAGCATAGTTCTAAATACATGGAAATTTTTGGGTTTTCTAAGGAAAACCGGATCCGATATGGGTTGCCTACGTACCCCGTCGTAGGAAGTCAAGACTAGATGTAGTTCTGTTACATTGAAAAATGCAAAAGTACAAGAAATAAGCGCTAATCTTGATGTCTTCAGATGTAGTATTTCTTGATGACGTCTGAATTGATTGGCTTTGTGCTCACTCTGCCATCCATTTCTACTAAGATTACCGCTCCTCCAGAGAGTACTCTATGAACCATGTAGGGTCCTTGCCAATTTGGTGCAAATTTCCCTTTGGCTTCTCCTTGGTGAGGAAAGATCTTCTTTAATACTAACTGCCTCGGTGTGAACTGTCGAGGTTTAACTTTCTTGTTAAATGCTTTGGTCATTCTGTTCTGATAGAGTTGACCATGATAGACTGCGTCCATCCTCTTTTCATTGATGAGCATCAATTGTTCATGCCTGCTACGTATCCATTCTACATCGTCCAGACCAACCTCTTGGATAATCCTTAGAGATAGTATTCCACCTCGGTAGGTATTACTGCCTCCGAACCATAAACCAACATATAAGGAGTAGCCCCAGTTAATGTTTTGATTGTGGTGCGATAACCGAGTAAAGCATATGGTAGCTTATCATGCCATTGCCTGTGACTGTCCACTATTTTCCTTAAAATCTTCTTGAATGTCTTATTTGTAGCCTCAACTGCTCTATTCATCTGTGGTTGGTAAACCGTGGAATTTTGATGAGCAATCTTGAACCTTTCACAAGTTTCTTTCATAAGATCATTGTTGAGGGTGGCTGCATTATCTGTTATGATTGATTCTGGAATTCCAAACCGACAAACTATGTTGTTGCGAACAAAGTCTGCCACTACCTTCTTAGTCACTGCCTTGTATGTCGAAGCTTCGACCCATTTTGTGAAATAATCGATAGCAACTAGAATGAAACGATGTCTATTTGATGCAGGAGGCTCTATGGGTCTAATAACATACATGCCCCAACCGGCAAATGGCCAAGGGGAACCCATCACATTGAGTTCATTTGGTGGACCCGTATAAAATCTCCATGCACTTGACACTGATGACACTTTTGCATATACCGGATGCTATCTCTCTCCATGGTCATCCAAAAATATCCGACTCTTAGAATCTTCTTTGCCAAAGTGAACCCATGTATGTGAGGTCCACATGTTCCTGCATGTATTTCTTCCAAAAGACTTGTCGCTTCTGCGGCGTCGACACACCTCCGCAATCCTAAATTAGAAGTTCTCCTATATGGCATTTTCATGATATTCTTGTGCTTCTATCAAATCTTCTGATGTCATAGTACCAGGGTTTTCCATCCAGTTCCCGATCTACATGAAAACAATATGCATGTTGATCTTGTATCTCTATATCCATAGGGTCGATGTAATTCTTGTCTGGATGTTGAATCATCGAGGACAATGTTTCTAAATCATCGGCAAACTCATTTTGAGCTCGAGGGACATGCTTGAACTCAATCCTTGTGAATCTCCTACTCAACTCTTTTATGTAATGCAAATAAGGTAGGATCTTGATATTCCTAGCGGTCCATTCTCCTTGCACCTAATGAAACAATAAGTCAGAATCTCCCATCACCAAGAGTTCTTTGATCTTCATGTCGATGGCCATCCTGAGTCCAAGAATACAAGCTTCATATTCCGCCATGTTATTGGTACAGTAGAACCTAATCTTGGTTGAGATTGGGTAATATTGATCTGTTTCCAAAATTAAGACTGCTCCTGTTCCAACTCCAATCGAGTTTGATGCTCCATCAAAGAATATCCTACATCCATCATACGACTCTGATATGTCTTCTCCTACAAACAAAAACCTCTTCATTAAGGAAGTAGGTCGTGAGTGGCTTGTAATCTTTGTCCACCGGGTTTTCTGCGAGATGATCAGCCAGGGCTTGTCCTTTGATAGTCTTCTGTGTCACGTACATGATATCAAACTCGCTCAACAAAATTTTCCACTTTGCCAGCTTACCTGTAGGCATTGGTTTCTGAAAGATGTACTTGAGTGGATCCATTCTTGAGATCAAGTACGTGGTGTATGCAGACAGGTAATGCTTAAATTTTTGTGCAATCCAAGTCAAAGTGCAACATGTTCATTCCAAAAAGGTATATCTTTCCTCGTATGGTGTGAACTTCTTGCTCAAATAGTAAATAGCTTGCTCTCTTCTACATGACTCATCATGCTGCCCTAATACACATCCAAATGCATTATCCATGACAGATAGGTATAATAACAAAGGCTTTACAGGCTCTAGTGGGACCAATACTGGTGGGTTGGACAAGTATTCTTTCATTCTATCGAAAGCCTTTTGGAATTCCTCTGTCCATTTTATGGCAGCATCCTTCTTTAGTAATTTGAATATGGGTTCATAGATCACTGTGGATTGAGCTATGAACCGACTGATGTAATTCAGTCTTCCCAAGAAACTCATCACATCCTTCTTGGTCTTGGGTGGAGGTAGCTCTTGGATTGACTTTATCTTTGATGGATCCAACTCTATGCCTTTCCTGCTAACGATGAATTCCAATAGTTTTCCTGCGGGTACTCCGAATGCATACTTTGTTGGATTCAACTTCAGATTGTACTTATGCAACCTCTCAAAGAACTTTCATAAGTCATCTAAGTGGTCTGAACTTCTTTTGGATTTGATAACGACATCGTCCACGTACACTTCAATTTCCTTATGGATCATATCATGAAAAAGGGTAGTCATGGCCCTCATGTAGGTTGCACCGACATTTTTGAGACCAAATGGCATTACTCTGTAGCAATACACTCCCCATGGAGTGATAAATGTTGTCTTTTCTGCATCATCTTCATCCATCAAGATTTGGTGATATCCTGCAAAGCAATCGACAAATGATTGCAACTTATGTTTTGCATAATTATCGATGTGTATATGAATATTTGGAAGTGGGAAGTCATCCTTAGGACTAGCTTTGTTGAAATCTCGATAGTCTACACATATTCAGATTTTTCCATCCTTTTTTGGCACATGCACAATGTTGGCTAACCATGTGGGGTAGTTTGTAACCCTCAGAACGTTCGCCTCGATTTGCTTAGTTACCTCCTCCTTGATCCTTAAACTCAAATCTGGCTTGAACTTTCTTGTCTTTTGCTTAACGGGTAGACAAGTGGGATCAGTTGGTAATTTGTACGAGACAATATCAGTGCTTAATCTTAGCATGTCATCATAACACCAAGCAAATACGCCAACATACTGCTTAAGCAACTCTATTAAATCTTGTTTTCTTTCAACTTCCAAATATATGTTGACTCGTGTTTCCTTCACGATTTCCTAATCTCCTAAGTTGACAACCTCTGTTTCATCCATATTGGGTTTTTTCTGACTTTCCACTTGCTCGATCTCATGTGGTAGATTTTTAGGTATCATGTTTTCATCGTACTCTTCGTGATCTTGTTCATCACTTTCACATTGCTCAATAGATTTGTTACATGTCATAACCGTCGAATGAGGATTTTTATTAATATGAGTGATAAAAAGTGCAAAAAGTAAGTAAATATAAATAGATATTTAAAACAACGAGAAATTTTTTAAAGAAAAATAAACTTTTATTTCAAAGCATTTTAGCTTTTAAAAGAGGCAAGCAACAAAATATTAGGCATGATTCAAGCCTCAATTTGATCATGTGAATTTTAAAATAAAAACTTCTTTTCCACACTACCAGGACTTTGGTTGAAACACGGACGGGCTGATGGTCTAGTTCTGCAAGATTTCTCCAAGTTCAGCATCACGAATGGCCAATTTGATGAGATTTATCTCTTCCTCTTCTCCAGCCATGGCCACAAACAGATTGCCTATTCCTTCTACGATGTGATCATCACCAGCTTCATCTGGAATCAAAGTTTTTTTTGGTACGAAGACTGTATTGCTTTGCCACTGATATACTCTTCTCGAGGCAGGCTCATATCCGAGTCCGTTGGTACCTCTCTGATGCTTCAGCTGGATTGGCTCAACTATGCCATTGGACTTTGGTCCAAGTCCACTCTTTGGCTGATACCCATACTTCAACATCTCTAACGCAACCATTTTTACTACACTTGACAATTTTGTATCATCTGGCTCTACTTCCTCATTGACCCTTACAACTTGCATGATTTCCTAAGTGTGAAAAGTGGCTCCATCTAACTTGTCAGCGATTGGAATAGAATTAACAGAAAGAATAGGGTGACTGAGCTCCCCGTGAATGGTAACCTCTTTGCGACCCCATTTAGATTTTACATATTGATGAAGGGTGGACGGAACTTCTCTTGCCATGTGAACCCATGGTCTTCCCAACAACAGGTTGTAGTTTGATGATACATCCATCACTTGAAATAGAATAGGGAATTCAGCTGGCCCCACCTACAATGTGAGATAGATCTCTCCAATAATACTTCTTTGAGCTCCATCAAAAGCTCTAACTTTCACACGACTTTCCCTTATCTCTCCCATATTCACACCCAAATCCCTCAGAGAGGTGAAAGCACAGATGTTGCATCCAGAACCACCATCAATTAGAACTCGAGTCACAATCTTATCACCACATTTGACTGTGATGTGAAGCGCTTTGTTGTGCCCAGCCCCTTCTGTAGGCAGTTTATCATCATGGAAAGAAACCTTGTTAGCTTCCACTATTCTTCCAATTGTTGAAGCTAAGGTTTCACTTGTGGTCTCTTTTGGAATGTTCACTTTGTCTAACACTTCCATCAAAGCATTCCTATGAGCTTCAGAGATCATAAGCAGAGACAAAATGGATATGTGGTCTGGCATCTTCTTCAGCTGCTCTTCGACTGAATACTCTTTAGGCTGCATCTTTTTCCAAAATTTTGTGGCTTTAGCATCGATAACGTTCTTCTTTGGATTATGTTCTTTTCCAAGAACTCATTGATTTAGATCCTCTGGGGCATAACACCTCCCCGACTTAGTCATTCCTTGAGCCACGACAATGTCGATCATCTTGCCCTTGGCGTGTGCTCGATAGTCCCATGGGACTACTTTGGTGTCATATTCAGTCTTTCTAGCGATTAGAGTGGTCACTACAACTCTTAGGAGATATGTTTGGACATTCAGAGGTTCCCTTAGTTGAACAGGGATAACAGGTTGCACCGAAGATGTCATGGCATCTGGTTCATCTATGTCTAGACAGTCAGGGCCCCCATATTCTTAATCTAGAGTAACCATGTTGACTTCTCGATTCTCATGGTTTGGCAAGGGTTTTTTGTTCACATTGGGAGGTGTTGGAGTGCATTTGATTACTTTTCTCTTGATCAAAGATTCAATTTGGTTCTTCAAACCATAACAATCTTCCATGTCATGTCCTTGGATAACTGAGTGGTAAGCGCATTGCTTGTTTCCATCTAAGTTACGAGGAATTGGATAGGGAAGTTTTCCTTCAACTGGTTGCCACACTCCTGTTGTCCTCAACCTCTCAAAAAATTGGGCATAAGGTTCAACAATAGGTGTGTAAACGCGAGCATTTCTAGCTTCGAGATTTGGACGTGGTCTCGGTGCATATGCTGGTCTATTTTGGTGGATTGGTGCTTGGACAGGGACGTACGATCTTGGAGGATTTTAGTATGCTGGTGCTCGGGGAGGATTATAATGTGGTTGGGTATTATATACTTGGTATGGGACGTATGAAGTATGTGCAGCAAATTGGGGATTGTAAGGGTATCGGTAGGATGGTACTCCCTGTTGGTAAGTGACAACTGAAACATCCTCCCTTTTCTTTGTGATGCCGCCAATGGAACCCAATAATATGGCCCTACTTGCATCTTGCAATGCGACCATAGACTGAATCTTTCTAAATTTAACACCCTCCTTTATAAAGTCTCCCATCTTGACCAATTCTGTGAATTTTTGGCCTATTATTGACATCATCTTATCAAAGTAGACACCTTTTTTAGCTTGATTAAGTACTTCGAGAGCTCACTCTCATCTAGTGGTGTTGCACCCTTGTGGCTTCAGTTCTCCAATGTCGTGCGTACTCCTGGAAATTCTCTGATGACTTCTTTTGTATGTTGGCCAATGAGAATCTGTCAGCAGTAATTTTAGTATTGAATCTGAAACGAGTCATGAAGTTCTCAGCCATTTCCTGCCAGTCACGCCATTTCCGAGGGTCCTAGCGTGTATACCAGGCCAATGCTTCACCAAACAGACTCTGGATAAACAACTTCATCCTCAACTTCTCATTTTTCCCTACTCCAACTAACTTGTCACAATACGCCCTTTAATACGTGTGAGGGTCACCTTATCCATCGAACATGTCAAACTTCGGTGGTTTGTACCCTACTGGCATGTCAATGTCTGGATGTATGCACAAGTCATCATAATCAAGGCTTTTCATCCCCCTAGTGACTTGTAAGCTTTTCAATGCCTTTCTTAGGTCATGAAGTTGGGAATTTATCGATGCATCCTCTTTCAAACGAGAATCTTTCTCTATTTCTCCATATTGATCAACCTCGTACGGGATCTTAACCACAACTGGCGTTGTGAAGGTAGGAGCTCCAGCAGCATATACATGTGGAACATGTGGCTCATAGGGAGTGGCGACATATTCCCCAAGTATCTGTTGTATTATAGGTATGATAGGATCGCGATTAGATAGGTCAGGAATGGACCTGACTTCGGTTAGAGAAGCCGGTGGAACTCGACCATGTGCGGGAGCGTGTTGAGTTAGTTCTGGCTGATTTGGCAAGTCGGCAGAAGGCAAGCCTACCTTTGGGAAGTAGATAGGCGTCTTGAAAGTAGGGAAAGTGGTAGTCGATAGTTTGGCCAAGTCTCGCACTTGGCGTAATTCTTCCCTTAAGATCTTGAGTTCTTGCTCCATACGAGTCATTTTCTCTTCATTTTGGATGTCTGTCATGTTTCGAGAACCTTCAGGGTTCTCAATAGGTATCATTATGTTTGCAGCAGCGTTGAACTCGTCTTTATTAATCATATTTCCTTTGGATCGAAGGTTGTATCGTGAGTCAGCCAGTTTGTAAGTCGACACAAACCAACGTACTTTTGGGGATGAATGATGAAAAAGCAAAGAAAACAAAGAAAAAGGGAAACTATGTTAGTTTGGGAAATATTGAAAGATGTAACAAATATGTACGTGTAACACATAAATACGCCAATTTGGCGACATTCAAAATGCGTCCTAATATAGAACCTCTTTTTGCCTGAGGTAGGCCTACATTGCAATTAGTTTGATAATAAATTATCCATTTAAACACATTTTAGATTTGGAGCAAACATAACTTCATTGATTAAGGTAGTCTTGGATGTTACATTGAGGTAGGCGATCAGAAGCCTATGAAATGAAAGTACGGGGGGTGGCCACAAGGCATACAAGAGGAACAAGCCACATGGCACTTTGAGGAGCTTATGAAAAAGTTCAAAGAAGAAAGATGATCTATGGCTAGGTTGGAGCATCGTCATCGTCATCGCCCCATCATAATATGGCCTTGGGTGGTACTCTGGAGACTCTTCAAGGTCGTGCTCGACTGACATGTCTATCACCCCTCCATCTCTTGGGTCATAGATGTTAGAACCCTTTTCAGAAACCTCCATGTGGTCTTCCTCCACCTCTTTTTCTGGGTCTTCTTCAGGATCCTCCTCTAGGTCTTCTTCGGGATCCTCTTCTGGGTCTTCTTCATGGTCCTCTTCCGGGTCTTCTTTTGGATCCTCTTCTGGGTCTTCTTCTTCTTCTTCAACCACATAGATTAAATAATCAATGGATCCAGGAATAATCTGATTATACATGGGTGCGGTGAATCACATGCGTTAAAGCACTGATTCTCTAACCCAATCAATCTATTAGTTGTCTACAAACCCCCGATGCCCTCGTATGCTTGGATGAGCCATATGACTCACAACATTCTGCCAAGCATAATATTCGAGCGTACACCAGCTTTTCTCTCCTATGTCTAAATCAATCACGTATTCCCACTCGGCTTGCATATTTCTTATACATTCTAGTAAGACTGAAGTGAAAGCCTCTTCATGTGATCCCATGATCGACCAGAGCGAAATGTCTTGGATAACTCCAAATTGCCGCATAACCCGAAGAGGTGCATATGGTTGAATGCTCCTCAGCCCAATTAACTCGATAAGAAAAAATATTGAGTCCTTGCAAATGCCAATCCTCTTATCCAAGAAAACTTCCATTGGATGGCATCTCCTGTAAGGTTGTTCAAGAATGTACGCCACTCTTCCCTTCCTGTCGGCGCGCCAACTCAATTTTGGAGACGATCTTCGTGGCTTTCGATCCTATTACGTGCACCTATGTAGTAATCCATTTGTGGATCACGACGATAGAAATGTTCCCTCACCCAAATCTATAGCAGTATACTGCAATCCTCGAAGAAGTCGTTCCCCCTAATGTAGGTTGTCACTGAACGAAGAACTTCGGCGAGGATCATGGGCACCAAAGAAAATCTTTGCGGATTGTTAAAGATGCTTATAACCATCGGCAATATGTTGATGTCGACAGAATGGGACCTTATCGGGAATACCATGAATCCCAAAAAAGCCATAATGAATATTCTTAGTCTCATATGCACCCATGCTTCGCGGGTACATGCAAATTCATGTTGGTATTCATTGTAACCTTCTAGACGCCCAAACCTCTGAAAGAGATAGTCTAACTCAACTTTTCCGCCGTCCACATATTTAAATGACCGAAATATATGCAGATCCAGGAGACATAGAAAATCACCTGTACAAATGGCTGATGGGATCATCGGCAACCTTCCTCTAATCGGTAGTTCGGTAAGACTACCGAACTTCTCCAGTGTAGGAGTGACCTCAAAATCCAAGAATTTAAAAGTTACGGTGCTCGGATTCCAAAACCCCATTAGCTGAGTAATGAAGACTTTGTCGCATTGTGTCCCTAGAAGTGAAAATAATGCTCCCAAGTGCCCTCGATTCTCAGCCCCGTGTATCGTGCGGATATTTTTTCCACCAATTATGTAGGATGTGTGGCGCTGAAACGACCATTTGGATATCCAACAAATCTTGGTTGAGGTTCATTTGGAAAGAGGATAAAGGGTGTGATGAGTTTATTTGCTCCAATCCGTCAAGTGTTTTAGTTTGGATAATTTATATCAATTTCACACAAAATGTATGTCGTCAAATTTTAAAGAAGAAACTCATTGTTATTTGGGTGGTTTCCTAAACACAACGACAATACCTCATATTATCTTGCCTAAGGCTATGCAACATGACCTATTTCTAGAGTAGGATTTTTTCCTAGATGATTGAGAGTGGGACTTAGTAATTGCGAGAGGGCACACTATCTTAATTGCACCAACTCTGAAACTAAGGAATCCAAAGAGAGTTTCGGAGGAGTGCAGGAACACCCCTCGCGTGTTCAGTGTGTTTTGTGTACGGCCAAAGACTCGATAGAAAGTGCAGATGACAGTGTAGGAAAGCAGTAACAAGTAATGTTTTAGAACAAATAAGGCAACAAGCTTGGATTTCACTTGCGACCTTTCAGTGAAAGCAATATATCAATAATAAGCTAAAAAATAAACATGTAATCACAAATGTTGCTCCTAAATTGAGTTTTTCTAAGGTTAAAACCATCGATCATTCTTCAGCAGAGTCACCAAGTTATCGCACCCCAATTTCGAACTTGTCGAAACAGTTCACAACATAATATGACTGACACTCTGATTTTTGGAAAAAATATTTGTTTTTGTTTTAGAGTCGCCACCTAAATTTTAAGGCAAATATTAGGAAAACCATTTTTTAAATGTGTAAATGTAAACTCTATTATGCTTTGCGAAACCAGTGAAATTCTGAGTAAGGGTTTTGGTTACTCGAGGGGAAGGTATTAAGCATCCCTCAGAGTCTATCCAAAGATAGTCCTTAAACTCAATTTAGAAAAATATAATTAGAAAAACTTATTTATTTATTTTCTTTAAAATCAATGGTAAGTAAATTTTATTAGTTAAAAAAAAAGTAAAATACAAGGTACGACATATATATGTATATTAAATAAAATTAATAGTAGTATGTTTATCATACGGTAAAAAATAAATAAATAAATGTACTAAAAATGTATGACAATTTTATATGTTGAAAAATATAGATGTATCTTATATAAATGTATAATAAATGTTGAGTTAAAAGGGTATGAAAATTTGTTATTTTATTTATATATAGAATTAAGACATGAAAGAAAATAAAATAAAATGAGATAGTAATCGGGTGTAAATGTGTAGTAGTATGTGTGATGTACAATTTGAAAAAGGAAAAAAATAATAATGATACTAAATGTCAAAATATTATATAAAGTTTGTTATCTTAGCTATATTTATTATGAAGTATAGTACATACATGTATGTTGTTTAAAAAATAAAAAAAATAAATAAAAAAAAAAAATATATATATATATATATGAACGTTTGTTATTTTATTTGTATGTAGGAAAAATTGTCAATAGAGTATAGTTAGTAAAATAATATGTACATCAAAGTGTAGGGATTTGTAGTTTATAAAAGAAAAAATAACATTCGTAAAAGTGATAGTAGATAGGAGAAAAACTAAATAGAATTAATACCTTTATGTGAATGACATATATATGTATGTACCTTTTATTTTGTTTTTGAACCTATTGGCATATCTAAAATCTTGAAATAATATGTTAAGAAATTAAATATTTTGGAAATATTTGATTAAAAAAAATGGCAATAGCAAATATATTTTTATAAGGGGGTGGGGGGGTGGGGGTGACGTAAAGAATATAAAATAGGCCTAACTATTGGGACTTATTTTATATTTATTTTGTTGCTAAAATGTAAGGGTCTATTTTCCTACTTACTTTCTTAAGAAAATAAAATAAAATTCTAGAAGGATTAACTTTAGCCTTGTGTATTTCTAAAGGTGGTTATTTTAACCTTTAAATTAGTTTCAAATTTATTTGGGAGTTTTAAATGATAAATTATCCTTAACATAAAGGCCTAAATGAGTGTTGACAAGTAAAGCTATTAAATATTTTGGTCCTTTTAAAATAATGTTTCTTCTTCCTTTAGAAAGTAGTATTTTCAAGCACCTTTAGACTCAAACTACTGAACTTTTAAACTCTTAAAGTATACTGGTTAGATCAAAAATCTATATCCTTAGGTCCCAAAAATTTGTGTTTTAACTAAGAAAAAGAACTACATTTTTTTTTACACTAAAATCTGCTCAATAAGGCTATTAAGAGGTGCAGTGTTTTAACTTACAAAACCAGCAATTTTCAAGTAAGAAAACTCTGCATTTTGAACCTAAAAAATCTGCATCAAAAACTCTCATAACAAAGCGTTTTTTCGTTCCAAAAATACACATTTTTTTGCACTAAAAATCTGCACGTTAAAAGCTGCAATTTTTACCTCTTGAAATCTGGAATTTTTTAAACTAAAATCTGCACTTTTCAACCTCAAAATGTGCATCCATTAAGTTGCAAGGAAAATCGTTATCAACTCTTATTAAAAAAAATCTTAAATGGATACATTCTTCTTTAAAGAAATAAAAAGAAGTCATTCCCAAGTTCACTCTTCTTAAAGGCTAAGATTTTATGACAAAACAAGATATGAAAACTTCGTTAGAAAGCGTCGTCCTAAGCGAAATGATCATATTAAAATCCCAATATCTAGAGGGATGGGCAGGTTCAAGACTATATCTTACTATCTCTCTTAGTTTATTTGTACAAACCCAAACAAAATAAAAGCAAGCATAAATATATGTGAAATACTCATGTGTAAAATGTTAGTCAAAAGATAACAACACATATACGATACAAAGAACGTGAAAATTTTGAAGCGAGAAGGAAGATTCGGACACTATTGACACAATAAGGCTGCTAGACGTGAGCTTATAATGTATCGATGAACACAAATCTAATTTGGGACAGATGAATAGAGTCGTAACACAACTCCAAATGCGCTCCCGAGTGTACATGTGAAATAAATAAAAAAAAGAGGATTAGAATAATACATGTTACCAGTTAAGGTACATGAGTACTAAGTAATCAAGGAGGATCCTCATGCCGAATTCCAATTGAAACAAACCAAGATCCAATGATGAGATGGAAGGAAAATTACGCTAAGTACACTTAATGGAAAAGTTTGAGAGAATTGAACATTCCAAATTTAAACTAACTTAACTTACAGCTTTGGGGGAAACAGAAGAATTCATGTCAAAATAGGCAAATATCATTCATTTTAAAAGGGAAGTAATAGAGAGTTTCTACAAGAAAATGATATCAAACTTAAAGAAGACAACGAATGTTTCCAGTAGTTGACCTCCCATGCCATACATTTCTAATATATATTTAAACCAAATTAACACACACATATAATCATGTTAACAGGTCACGGAGAATAACGTTGGCTCACTTTGAAAATTAAAACAGAGAACTAAATTTTTTTTTAGAATCAAGTTGAATCACTTAGTCAAAGACGAGACACAACTATCTTTAAAACAGGGAGTAGAATATGAATCTAACTTGCCATGACTTGACTATAATAAACAGTTAACGCTAAACTCTTTTTCATATTAGCAGCAAGGATTCAATACGAGCAAATACGAGGGAGTTTAAAGCTTTAATCCTTATTAACACATGAAGGACTTGATGATAAAAGAGCAGTCATCCTTATTGGTTCATGGTACTATAAAATCTAGAGATATCCTATTATTTAAGGCTAAGGAAAGGAGGAGATTCAAAAATCTGCTTTTATGCAGATCTCCTGGAAGTAATGATGCCCCTTAGGCTTCAATAAAAAAATAAAATTACAAACAACAGATCATGCATATTATATAATCAAAATAGACTTATCTTAGCTTTATGAACAAAAGATGTCTTTCCACATATGACATTTAAACATACACGCAAATTATGCCTGATATGAATATGTATTTTTGTTCATATAACATATTCTATATGTTCAAATCTGGTCATCATAGATTGCAGTGACAGAGCGAGGAGTAATCTTGTAACGACCCACTAAGTCATTTTGAGCACTAAGACTATTTTGACTCTTCTTATAAAATTTTAAATAGAAAATTTTAACTATTCGATAACTACGAGTGTATAGTTGACGAATATTTACTAAATAATTAATGTAATTAGTAGTTAAGGGGCAAATTAGTAGTTAAATATTCGGTATTTTATGTTTTTCTTGGATATTAGAAGTTATATTGGGCGTATGAGTTAGAATTAATGGGAAGTTATTGGGTAATAATTAGTATGTAGCTTTTGGATTGGAAAAAAAGAGGAAAAGAAGTCAAGTTTTGGAGGTATTGACCACGTGATAGGTTCTGATGGGGGAAATGACATAATTTTTAGTTAGGAAAAATTATTTATTGGCAAAGTAAGACTATTACATAATTGGTTTCTGCATATTTTCCGTTGTTAAGGTTACCGATTGTGAAATTATTGATTTTAATTTCACAGTTTTGTGATGGTTATTAACTTATTACTTTATAATTGAAGTTTTAATAATTTGAGATAGGTAATTAAATATTAGGGCATTGTATTGTATGAACACCATTAGTTTTATGATATTTGATAAATTGAGACTTAATTTTAAGCTTAATTTATTAGGAATATGAGATTTAATTTGGATTATTTAGTCGGCACCAAGATTTATGAATTTAATCATAGATTAGGGGAGTTTTAGATTTAGGATAGACATATAATAATATGGGTGTCTACGAACTTGCCTGCTTACGAATAATGCATTTTTGATAGATTGAGAACATTCTGAAGCTTTACGAAAGGGAAAGGCAAAATCTTGAGGATTCGTGACACGTGTTCGACATTCAAGGTATGTTAAGGCTTCCTAGACTTCATTGAGGGACGTTTTCTAATTAAATATTAAAAATAGAATAGACAATGGGTAAGGACAAAAGATGGGGGTCTCGTACCAATGGTGTGACGGCATTGGTACGAGTACCAAAGCATATGGGCATTAGTTGATGTATTTAGTGACTTGATTTCTTTTGTATGGTTGTGTTTCTTTATTGAACCTATATATTTGTGATAATTGAGGTGATTATATGTCATAGCGACATTTGATTTATTGAAATGCTTCATCATCCCCTTTTATTGATATCATATTGTGCACATGCATTGACATGAGATTGAGTATGAGTAAAGGTCTAACACGTGGAGATCGTTCGTGTTGAGATCGAGTATGATTATAACTTGTGCACGTGGAGATCGACTGTGCAAGTGATTGATTTTGATTATAAGTTGGGCACGTGGAGATCGTCCGTGCTGTGGATTGTTTGATTTTATGATAGTGCGTTGAAATCGTCCGCACAGACACGGGGAGATCGTCTATGTCGGTATATGGACCTCGGGAGTCCCCCATGGGTCATGAACTCTCGATGTATTTCCGAGGAGTATCATGTATATAGAGTTGAGAGAGTACTTGGCATCTGAGGCATATCATTCATGGTGTCACATTTCATTGCATCTCATTACATCCCTCATTCTCGTTGATTATGTGTGTTATTGGTGGTTGAACATTTCGTGACATTTGATTATCTCTATTGATGAAAACTTGGTTGATAAGTATAATGTGGACTTGTAAAAAAAATTAAAGGACTATTTTCTTATATACTCATGTCACTACGTCTTCGTTGTCGGTCTATGAGATATACTGGGTACACATGGTTTCGTACTCATATTACACTTGCTGCACTCTTTTATGATGCAAATTGTATTTCGAATTCAAGCGTATTTCTTGGAGCTTGAGTCTGAGTTTGGTTTATCTTGGAGTTGTGGTAAGCTGCTTGGATGTTTAGCGGCTCATACCTTCATCTATCTCTATTTATTAGGTTGTTTTGGTATTCTGATAGGATATTTCTTATTTTTAGACTTGTTAAATAATTAGAGACTTATATTTACTTTTAGAAGCTCTTGTACTTATGATACTAAAATCTTGGGGTGGTATTTCAGTTTTCCGCATTTTATTTAAAAGACTTAGTATGTAAGATATTCACTTGCTACTTACTATTCCATATTTTAAGTTGAATTGGTTAACTTATTGGGTTGGCTTACCTGTCGGTTGGGAACATAGGTGCCATCACGACTTGTGATTTTGGGTCGTGAAAACTTGGTATCAGAGCCCTAGGTTCATCGGTCTCACGAGTACAAGAGCTGAGTCTAGTGGAGTCTTGCGGATCAGTGTGGAGACGTTTGTTACTTATCTTCAAGAGTCTATGGGACTTTAGGAAACTCTCATTCTTTATCGTGCGTGTGTGATTCAATTTATGGTCAAAATTTCTTTGTTTCATTCTCTCACCAATGGTGAGGAGACACTTTTAAATTTGACCATAGTGGTAGAGGATGACGTTATGCGATATAGTACTAATATTGCGTATTTGTCAAATAACTTTGTAATGAGAATTTTTTATTCTAAGGTTGATATTGAGAAGGTTGAAAATAGTAAGAATGGTTTGCTCGAGGTGTGGTTTAGACATGAATACTTGAACCTCTTGAGTTTATTAGGACAATTTTATGAACCGTGTTTACCATAAGTTAATAATTACTAATGAAAAAGTATTATGTTGATGTCTTGAAGAGAATGTAAGATTAGAAAGATCAATTGATCAAGTAAGAGGATAGTGATTATGGTAAGGCAATGAGAAGAAGTCGAGGAAGGACAAAGACATAAAATGTGATTATTTCTAATGATGGTTAAGGGATAAGACTTGATATAAGATTAGTATAATTCTTTTTTTATCTATCTATTGGAGTGGAGGTATATTGAAGATATTTGAATAGTCAAATTGGATGGAATGATGGCCATGTTGGTATTCAGTTAATTAGAGTCAAGGAGTGTGTCAAGTTTAATACATCAAGAAAGTATAAAAGGCTAAATTAGATATAAGTCAACAAGGAAATTTAATGTGGAGTGTTAATGACATACATTGATAAACTCATGTTGCGAGGAGCCTTTCAAATATTGATTTGAGGGTCAGTATATTAATTGAACTAAGAGAAGAGAAGAGTTCTTTAGTTAAAGAATTTTGGCAAGGATACTTGTATGGAACTATGTGGGAACATTCATAAAGACGTGTGTATAATTGTAAAGGATCACCCTACAATTCATGGACTAATATTTTGGTGGTTGGAAATATTATATCGATAAAAAACTAGATCTATTGGAGTCACCAAGGTTGTTCAAAGTATCGTTCGGTAAGCTCTCAATTGTCTACAGTTTTATTTTGAGTATGGGTCTACTTCATTTTACGTAAGTACATACCTTATGTAGGATTTGAATATGCTTTGTGACTCTTCTCCTATGTCTATTCATATTCCTACACCTATAGGTGGTTCTTAGTGGTAGATCGATTACATCGATCTTATGTTGTTGACTTGATAGTACGTGACCCGTGGACAAACTTAGTTCTTTTGAATATGAATTGGATCTCTTCATATCATCCATTTTCAGATTATTAGGCCAAGACGGTAACCTCAGATTTGTCAAGTATTCCTAAAATGAAGTGGCAAGAAACTCTCAATATTTATCCGAGAAGGGTATTTTTAAATTATGAAGTCTGAACTGGTAAAAAGAGAAAGTGATGCATCATATATTTGACTTATTTTTGTGATGCTAGTATTGATAAGTTTCCTTTAAATTCAGTTCTAGTGGTAAAAGAGTTTTTTTAAAAAAAATATTTCACTTGATTGTAGTATTGGCTTGAAGTTGGACACTCGGCCTATTTCTAGCATTTCTTATTGGAATACTCCGATGGAATTGAAAAGAATAGCAACAAAACTTGTTGTGTAAGAGATATTTTAGATCAAGTATATATTTATTGGGTGTTTCTATCGTACTTGGTTATTATCTTCATCGATGATATATTGGTACACTCCCGTAGTAAGAAGGAACACGAGCATCATTTGAGGATTGTTCTTTAAAATCTAAAGAAAGATTAAGCTCTATGCATGTGTTTTAAGGTGTGAGTTTTGGTTAGTTTGGTGGCATATTTGAAATGTGTAGTGAGGAAGAAAGGTATTATGGTGGATCCCAAGAAGATTGAGGCAATTAAAAAAATTTAGGTCTAACCTACTTCAGTTACGACATTTAAATTTCTTAAGCCTAGTTGGTAATTATCGATGATGTTCTCATTCATTGCATCCACATTGACTAGATTGATATAGAACTAATTGGCTTTTCTGTGTGAGGTGAACTCCTAAAGCTCAAGACTTTATTTACTACTTCTTTGACTTCACCCGTGTATGGAGAGGATTTTCCCGTATATTGAGATGCTTCTTGGATTGGAATTGGTTGGTTATTGAGGTAAAAAGAGAAGTCATAGTTTATGCTTCGAGTCAATTGAAAGTTCACGAGAAGAACTATCCTACTTATAACTTAGACTTGGCGGTGGTGGTGTTTGCATTTAAGTTTTAGAAACATTATATTTATGGTGTGCATTGTGAGGTGTTTCAGTATATATTCAATAAGAAGAATCTAAATTTAAGACATTGGAGATGGTTAGAGTTTCTCAAGGACTATGGAATGATTATCGTTTATTATTTGGGCAACGCAAAATGTGATAGTAGATATCTTAGGTTGAAGGTTGGTGAGTATGGGTAGTTTACTTTTGTTACATGTGAGAGAGTCTTTTGGCTATAAATGTCCAGTCATTAGCCAACAACTTTGTGAGACTTGATATTTTGAAATAAAGTGGAGTTTTGGCTTATACGGATGTGATGTAATTATTATTATTTTAGCAGGTTTGGGTTCGACAATTTGGTGATGAAAATTTATATAAGATTTGAGACAATATGTTACAAGGAGACTTGATGGGGGAGATTTTGGATTGTAAGGAAGTTTTCAGGATAAGAAGTCGTATTGGATTTTCACGAACAAGTGAGATAACTTGATTGATCATGAAAGAGGCCTATAGTTGAGATATTCTATTCATCCTGAGGCTATTGAGACGTATTTTGATTTGAAGCAACATTATCGTATAGTATGAAAAGGGGCATAGTTAGATTTATATCTCATGTTTGAATTATTAGCAAGTAAAGTATAAACATCAAGAGCATAAAGGTGTGACTCAAATGATGCACATACCTGAGTGGAAATGGGAGCGGATTGATATGGACTTTGTGGTAAGATTGCCACGTACTTTGGGTAAGTTTGATGCTATATGGACCATCGTGAATTGATTGACTAAGTTTTTCACATTTTATATCGGTACAGACTACTTATAAAACACAGAAGTTAGCCAAGATCTATATTCGAGAGATAGTTCGCTTGCATAGGGTGCCAATTTCAATACTTCAAATCGAGGTACTTAATTTACATCTCATTATTTGGTGGTTTATGTGGAAGGAGTTGGATACTTGAGTTGACCTTAGTACATCCTTTCACCCTTAGACTGATGGTTAGTCTAAATAGACTATTCAGGTTTTGAGGACATGTTGCGGGTGGGTGTGATTGACTTTAGTGATCATTGGAGTCCATTTTTACCTTTATCAGATTTTGCCTACAATAACAATTGTCATGCGAGCATTGAGATGACACAATTTGAGGTTTTGTATGGTAGGACATGTCGATCTCCAATTGATCAGTTTGATATGTTTGAGGTTAGAGCATGTGGTACAAAATTGTTGAGGGAGGTTGTGGACAATATTAAGTTGATTCAGGATGGGCTTCTCATGGCTCAGAGTAGGCAAAAGAGTTATACAAATCAAAAGATTCGTGATTTAAAGTTCATGATTGGAGATCGGGGTCTTATTGAAGGTTTCACCCATAAAGAGTTTGATAAGATTTAGAAAGGACAAGTTGATCCCAAGGATATTGGTCCTTTCGTGTTTGTTGACTGTATCTGTGTGGTAGCTTACAAGTTGGATTTGTCACCTAGTTTATCGGGATCTCACCTGTATTTCATATTTGATGTTGAAGAAGTATTATCAGGATGGTGCTCATGTGATTCAATGAGATTTGGTATTACTTGATCAGAATTTGACCATTGATGGGGAGTCGATAACCATCTTGGATAAGAAAATTCAAAAGTTGAGGTCGAAGGAGATTGCTTCATTAATGTACAATGGAAGCATCGTTCTATTGAGGAGGCTACTTTGAAAATTGAGTTGGACATGCGAATGAGATATTCTCAGCTTTTTAAGCGTTCGGGTACTTCCTATTCTTTTACCGTTCGAGGACGAACGTTTATTTTAGTGGTAGATGATGTAACGACCCGCTAGGTCGTTTTGAGCACAAAGACTATTTTGACTCTTTCCATAAAAATTTAAATAGAAATTTTGAACTATTCGGTAACTACGAGTGTATGGTTGACAAATATTTACTAAATAATTAATGTAATTAGTAGTTAATGGGCCAAGTCCATAATTTATTTAAATACCATTTTACCACTTGACCCATGTATTGAAATAAATTAGAGGGGTCAATAATTCTTTTTGTCATACAATAACTCATTACCGTTTCTACGACCTTCTGCACACGACCAAAGAAAAGATCGGCCGCCAAATCTAGAGAAACAATGACGCTTCTGCCAGCTATAAAGAAAAAAAAATTATAACCTAAGCCTAATTATTGTATTTTATGTTTGTCTTGGATATTAGAAGTTATATTTGGGTGTATGAGTTAGAATTAATGAGAAGTTATTGGGTAATAATTAGTATGCAGTTTTTGGATTGGAAAAACAGAGGAAAAGAAGTCAAGTTGTGGAGGTATTGACCACGTGATAGGTTCTGATGGGGGAAATGACATAATTTTTAGTTAGGAAAAATTATTCATTGGCAAAGTAAGACTTACATAATTGGTTTATGTATATTTTCCGTTGTTAAGGTTACCGATTGTGAAAGTATTGATTTTAATTTCATAGTTTTGTGATGGTTATTAACTTATTACTTTATAATTGAAGTTTTAATAATTTGAGATAGGTAATTAAATATTAAGGCATTGTATTATATGAACACCATTAGTATTAAATTAATCTTAAGCTTAATTTATTAGGAATATGAGATTTGGATTATTTTGTTGGCACCAAGATTTATGAATTTAATTATAGATTAGGGGATTTTTTGATTTAGGATAGACATATAATATTATGGGTGTCTACGAACTTGCCTGCTTACGAATAATGCATATTTGGTAGATTGAGAACATTCTGAAGCTTTACGAAAGGGAAAGGCAAAATCTTGAGGATTCGTGACACGTGTTCGACATTCAAGGTATGTTAAGACTTCCTATACTTCGTTGAGGGAGGTTTTCTAATTAAATATTAAAAATGGAATAGACAATGGGTAAGGACAAAAGATGGGGGTCTCGTACCAATGGTGTGACGGCATTGGTACGAGTACCCGTGTTATTAAAGGGAAAGTTTATTACTATAATATGATAGATTGAAATTCGAGAATACCAAAGCATATGGGCATTAGCTGATGTATTTAGTGACTTGATTTTTTTTTATGGTTGTGTTTTTTATTGAACCCATATGTTAGTGATAATTGAGGTGATTATATGTCATAGCGACATTTGATTTATTGAAATGCTTCATCATCCCCTTTTGTTGATATCATATTGTGCACATGCATTGACATGAGATTGAGTATGAGTAAAGGTCTAACACGTGGAGATCGTCCGTGTTGAGATCGAATATGATTATAATTTGGGTACGTGGAGATTGTCCGTGCGAGTGATTGATTTTGATTATAAGTTGGGTACGTGGAGATCGTCCGTGCTGGGATTGTTTGATTTTATGATAGTGCGTTGAGATCGTCTGCACAGACACATGGAGATCGTCTGTGTCGGTATATGGACCTCGCGAGTCCCCCATGGGTCATGAACTCTCGATGTATTTCTGAGGAGTATCATGTATATACAGTTGAGAGAGTACTTGGCATCTGGGGCATATCATTAATGGTGTCACATTGAATTGCATTTCATTACATCCTTCATTCTCGTTGATTATGTGTGTTATTGGTGGTTGAACATTTCGTGACATTTGATTATCTCTATTGATGAAAACTTGGTTGATAAGTATAATGTGGACTTGTAAAAAAAATTTAAAGGATTAGTTTCTTATATACTCCTGTCACTATTTTTTCGTTGTCGGTGTATGAGATATATTGGGTACACGTGATTTCGTACTCATACTACACTTGCTGCACTCTTTTGTGGTGCAGATTGTATTTCGAATTCGAGTGTATTTCTTAGAGCTTGAGTCTGAGTTTGGTTTATCTTGGAGTTGTGGTGAACTACTTGGATGTTCTGCAGCCCATACTTCATCTATCTCTATTTATTAGGTTGTTTTGGTATTCTGATAGAATATTTCTTATGTTTAGACTTGTTATATAATTAGAGACTTGTATTGACTTTTAGAAACTCTTGTACTTATGACACTAAAATCTTGGGGTGGTATTTCAGTTTTCCACATTTTATTTAAAAGACTTAGTATGTAAGATATTCACTTGCTACTTACTTTTCCATATTTTAAGTGGAATTGGTTAACTTATTAGGTTGGCTTACCTATCGGTTGGTAACATAGGTGCCATCACGACTTGTGATTTTGGGTCGGGACAAATCTGCTAAGTTAAACACCCCGAAGCAATCATAAAACAGAAATTCACTTGCTGAAACGAACATTTAACATGACGTAACTAACAACACTGTATATCAGGAGCAACAAAGTATTCCCAGAAATGATGAAACATAAGAGATCAAATTTTGATTATACTATAGAGATGAGAAGTTTGGTTAACTCATACGAATTTTGATGATGCCTAGTGACTTACATTACAAGCTGATAGCCCTATATTATTCTTAGGTAGTCATAATAGAGAAGAAAAATTTTCACGTATTGCATATTAACGACAACTGAAACGGAGAGGAGAGGACTTCATGTTGGTCTCTTAACTAAAGAGTTTTAACAGACTTAAAGTCTAGGCCAGATGACAAGAACTTGACAGAAACTTCTAAAGTATCGAATATGCTTAAATACTATGAATAGCTTAGCTATTTTAGCAAATAAAATGGAGTTCTAATGAACAAAAAAAACAGATTTATTATGTGTCAACACTCTTGAGAGAAAAGCAGTAGTCTAATCCAATTTATAAAAATCTATTCTAATTTGAGTACTTCCATGCTACCATCCATAAGAAGACCAACATAAGAGAGGAAATCGATTCCATACTGAAAAATTGAAACAGTAGCAGGTGAAGGACTGATTTTAAGCGCTAGAAATGATCATCTAGACAAAGCTTGGTTGTACTGGAAGGAGTAAACAAAATTTAGAATTGAGACTCCTCGAACTTTAAATGGAATCTAACTTGCGAAACAACAAAATAACTCATGAGATATCTAAGGTGCAACACCTTGGCCTAAACTTGGATATCACTTAGCAGCAGAGAGCAACACAAATCAAGCTAGCTAAACATTCCACGAAATTCATATGTAAAAATCAGAATCAGTAACATAGGCAGGTGTGATGTCTTGTAAGCCGATTTCAACTCGAATTTTCATTAACAACACAAGCAGATACAGATTTATATGGTTTAGAGACAACCATTTAAAGTGCAAATCTTAGGACAAGAAAGCAAACCATATCATTTTTTATTCACATGGGACTGATTTAACCAAATTGTAACCATGGTAGCTAAGTTCAAACAGAGAGCAAACTCCTCAACTCGACCTTTAATCTCATAACATTACACTCTTAGTTACATGAACATATAAAAATTTCAAACAAGAATAGTGAACCGATTTCAATTATATAGATGACAAAAATAGCGATTCGACTTAAGTTTAGTGCTTGAAATTAGTTTATATGTGTACACAATACATCTAAGAGGACTTCTCTGATGACTTCTTCTGTATGTTGGCCAATGAGAATTTGTCGGCAGTAATTTCAGTATAATAATAATAATAATAATAATAATAATAATAATAATATATATATATATATAATAGTAAAAGGATGGATTAATTAGAGCCCTTAGATTAAATTGAATGGTCAAGATTATAGCTGAAGAAAACACAATCCCTGTGTTTCCTACGTGGTGCACGCAGATTGACTGAATTAAAAAGACTTGGATTGCCAAGTTTTGCTCAAATTAAATCTATTAAAATTATAATCTCTTCTTTATTAAATAGCCATAATTTATTGAATTAAAAAAATAATTATTTTGTAAGACTAGCTTATTTGATAAAATTAGTAACTCATTAATTAATTAAGCCTCCTAATTTTAAAAATGTACAAAAAATATTTATCGCAAGAATAGAAATTATATTTAATTAGAAAAATCGAGTTAACCCTTAAGAAAAATATTTATTTGAAGTAAAAAAAAATTAAAAAAAAATGAGAAAGTAAGTAGTAATATTATTATGATATATTTAATTTTTATAAGAAATAATATTTATGAAATAAAATAAATAATTAAAAAATCTTTTCGTATTCCTACAA
>JAJOOR010023696.1:0-23906 GCA_036250505.1 Solanum acaule
CATTCTCATAAGCACTAATATTGTTAATCTTAGATGAGTTTAATTCAATCAATGTTAGATGAAGAAGACGAAAACTTCAAAAATAAATGAAGAACAGTAGAATGGAGAAGATGAAAACTACATATTCAGTGATTTGAAATTGATTGATACTAGAGAGAAACCTTTTGAAATTCAAATTGGGATGAAGGATGTAACTGATCAGATTAAGGGAGTGAAATAAGGGAGAGATTTAAGGAGCAAAAATAGGAGGGGAAACGTGGGTTTGTTGTGTTAGGAGTAATGTATCGGCTGATTTGAAAATTGAGAAAAAATAAGGAATTTTAAAAATATTTTAAAATTGTAGGGAATAATGAAAATTATGGAAAATAAAGATGTGTATATATGTAAAAAAATATTCTATTTCTAAAGAAAGAGAAGAGGACAGTTCTATAATTTGTCCAAATAAAAAAATCTAATCATTGGCCCACTAATGAAAGAAAGAGAAATTATTTTTTCCATTTTTTGTCTTTTTGGAGAAAGAAAAAAGATATACTATAGTCCCCGTTCCTTTTTAATTGTCCAATTTTATTTTTTTACTTATCTATTTTTATTTGATATTTTTGACAAATTTGTAAAAAAAAGATAATATTTGTTATCTATTATACTCTTAGTTTATTTAGAGAGTTAATGTCTTTGAAAAAGGCAAAACCTCTTCAATGGAAATAAATTGATTTTAGAATTATATCAATTAACAGGGGTAAAATGGTAAATTCAATATATTTATTTGTTTTTTAATAGGTATGTCACATAAAAAATAGACAAGTAAATAGGGGCAGAGGGAGTATGAACAAATGAACCAATTAGGATTATGGTGGAGTGATAAGTATTAATTAATCTTTAATCAGAGATCTCAGATTTGAGTTCCTTGAGCATGTTGTCGTCTTTATTAGGAAGCGTATTACTCCATAATGTGGTACTTTCTGGCGTGAATCCAAATTTAATCGAATTTTAATATAGACAACAAACCCCAAATAGAAAACCAAAATACATGAAAAAATAAAAACTTAGAACTTTTAATTTGTGAATTCTGCATTACAATCTGTTTTACTAAATGATATCTGAATAAAATATTTCTATATTTTATATAAAATTTTAAATATAATATAATTTTAAATAAAAATTATTGAATTTCCCATCTTATTGTCAAGTCATAACACTCGCTGTCGGTGAAACTGTCGGTGTCATTATTGTCATCTTATAAACGTGGTTTAGTAAATTTTGAAAAGAAAAAATAATTTCTTAAATTACTGTACATCAGATCATTTCAAATAGAATGTACGACAATTTTAATCACCTTCAACTAATAAATATCTAGTTTTTTACGGAGTAAAATATATATAATTGTAGAAAATGACATATTTAAATTATTAACTTATCTATATAACATATATTTTCAAACACGCGAAATATTTTTTTAAAGAAATTGAATTAAAAATATTTAGTAAAAACACTATAATATGTATTTAAATATTCAATTAAAACAAATTGTAACTCGAGTGTCTATTTACTAATAAATTTAAGATATTATCAAATATATTGAGCTGGAAAAAAAAATGTTTTGAAAAGTTTTTGGGCATGTTGGTGGTCATTAAATTTCTTAGGCTATTTATTTCTTACATAGCTATCGACTCTCATTAATTCGCGATGGACCAAACCTATGTATCTATCATCTAAGGGTTAAATATGTTTTCTGATAGAGTAGGATATTGAGTTATTTAGTTCACCCTCAAATTGTAAAGCTCATCGATAATTAATAAAGTTCTCTCAAAAATATATCAAGAAAAGATAATTTTATTTTTAGTTTTATCTTCAACATTAATACTTACTCGCAAATGTTCAATATAATATACTAAAGATAATATAATAAGTAATATGAGTATTATGATAAAATAGTTATATTAATTATTATTTCCTTTGTCCTGATTTATACTATGATATATTTTAATTTTCTTTTAGTTATTTTAAAAAAGAATGACACATTTCTATATTTAGTAGCAATTTAACTTTAAAATATTCATTTATCCTTAATGAAATGATTTACTGTCACACAAACATTTATGACTTAGTTTATACCACAAATTTTTGTTGGGTTTAGGATCTTTTTTTTTTTTCCTTTCTATGTGGATAAATAAAAGTCTTATTAGGACCAGTTCACTTTAGCCCATAAACCCAAATATTATGTGACATAAATAAGGCTTATTTGGTTTTATTTTCAAAAACACAAGAGAGAAAATTCAAGAGAGTTTCGTTTTAGAGATTGAGAGAAAAAGAGAAAAATTTCGTTTTTGCTTCTGGAAATTTTTTGCTCAGGCAGTCTACTTCAGACAGAGTTTACCGCTTTGTTAACCGTTGGATCGTGCTCAAATTTGTACTGGGAGTTCTCAGAATCTGGTTCTTGCAATTCAACGGTGGAGATCGGATTTGGAAGACTGTAGCTTTTGATTTTGGGGCGTGAACAGTAGCGAGTTTTTGGTGAAATCTCCTTTAATTCTCTAGTTTTGGGGCAATCTTGTTTTGTTGTTGCTCATTGTTTGGTGCTTGTTTTGTGGCCAATTTTGGAGAACAATTTTGTAACTCTTGGTGTTTATAGTGAAGATTTTGGTCCTGTGATATTTTACTCTTCACATTGAAGAGTTTTCCACGTAAATTGTTGTGTTTTGTGTGATTGGGTTATTCTATTCTTATCTTGTTGCTTTAGTTTGGTTGATATACGTGTTGTCCATTCTTCATATTGCTTGATTTGGTTTGTCTTCTCTTGGTTCAAATCAAAAGGGAAAGTTTAAATTTGGGTATTATTATGCTGCTATCCTGTCTGACATTCTTGTTAGTGTCTTGCCTTTCCCAACAATTTTGAAAGTCATTCTGTTTTAAATTCCATATCAAATCAAACTAAATCATATAAATTGAGATAAATAAAAATATATCTTTTAGAAGCGTACAAAATTTAAAATGAACAAATAAAAATGAATGATGACAGTACTTTTGTACACGTCGGATTCTTTTGTGGAAGGGAAGAAAAAGGGTAGCAATAATTAAGCAGATCGTGGTGGCCCAAATTGTTGAAAATCATCTCAAGTGGTGAAAAAAAATTGTCTTTGCGCATGGTATATGAATTATTCTCTTAATTATTTCTAGCTAATCAGGTGCAGGATAATATAAATTTAGCAATCAAAATAGTGAAACTTTTTCTCACTTTACTTCATTTTTCACATGTTTCTTTCATGTTTTTCTTAAATTTTATGTTTGTTTGTGACAAAATTTTCAAAGTAATATCTTTTTTCAATGTGGATATAATTTTGTTTATTTCTTGGTTTTTTTTCTTTGAATGGTTCTTCATGATCCAAGGATTGGAGTAGCATATTTTCAAACGTAGACTGATGTGAATCTTTTTGTGATCGTTAATTAAAAACTTTGAAGAACACTTCTATATTTTGATTTTATTTTGAGAAAGAATGCCTCTTGATTACTTCGATTTGAAAAAGATAATATTTGATATCTTGATCTCTTTGTGAATATCAAATGAGTTTATGATAAATTTGAGATGTCTCTTTAAGAGAATACGTGCTACACTTCTGTAAATGTGAGTTAGAGTTTAGGACGGAGTAGTCTCCAATAAAACTCTAACTGGCCTTAAGAGTTTATTCGAAATTTCATGGTTTAATGGAAGAAATCATGTGAAGGAGAAGGAAGGTAGAGAGAATGGGGGTGATGAACATGGATGGAAGGTTTAATAATTGTGGGATATAGAATCTGTTCAAATATCCAATTGTCCTAATATATGTTAGTTTTTAGGAAATGGTGTATCTCAATATATCGAACAAACGGATCCGGCTCCCCTCCATTACCCCTTCCCTCCATTTCGTTAAGTGTACGTCTAGATTAGAGACATGTGTCATATTTAAAGTTTAAATGTCAAGATTATATTATATTAGCAACTATCATAACCATAGTTAAGTCAACTAATTTTAGAGAACTACTTTCCAAATTTGGTAAGGATTACAATATATTCTATACAAAATTTGATATTTATTAATAGCATATTATATTTTTGTATTTAAATATTAAATTGTAAATTTTTAGATTTAACCAATTATTTTTAAATGATAAAAATTGCTATTGTGCGTTATTTTGATTACTTCTGATCAATTCCAACGTTCTCCTTTTTTTTTTTTGGATCATTTTCGGCTTATTTAATTCTACGAAACAATTGCTAGAACGGAAAATGATTTTTTTTGTCTATTGCTACAGTACGTTTTTCAAAAACAAAATATAATTAAATAATTGGAGTGGATTAGTAAGATAAATAAAATAGATATCTTCTTATTTCTTATAATAAAAATAGTTTTAAAATAAAATTAGATTTCAACCAAAAAAAAAACATTTAAATTGATTGGGTGACTTCTTAAGTGAAATATCAATAGTTGAGTGACTTTCTAAATAAAGTATCAATAGTTGAGTGAATTTTGAATTATAATCATTAATTTCATTTTATATTTTTGTATTTAATTATTAAATTGTAAATTAAAAATATAAGATGAAATTAAAGATATTAATAAATATCAAATTTTGTATGGAATATATTGTAATTCTTACCAAATTTGGAGAATAGTTTTCTAAAATTAATTGACTTAACTATGGTTATGATATTTATTCATATGATATAATCTTGACCTTTAAACTTTAAATATGACACATGTCTCTAATCTAGATGTGCACTTGACGTAATGGAGGGAAGGAATAATGGAGGGGAGCCGGATCCCTAACTGACAATGATATAAGATTGTTAATTAGTGAGAATTTATGTAGTTATTTAAAGAGTATAGATAGGATTAATATATATAGTATGAATATATGTCTAATAAAATAATTTATCCTAACATTTAAAATGGATAAATAAAAATAAACAGAAAGACTACTTTTATATATTTATACACAAAATATACGCATACTATACATATAATATACATACTTATACACGACATATATATACACTAATTATTAGTGGCGCCGAAAGGTTTATATTCATAACTTTCTCGAAGGACATGGATTGGGCCAGTCATGCAGAGGCCCAACTTAAATCTACTAAATTTTGATATCTACAAATGCCTCCTACTGTAAGGGCACTACTACAAATGGGCCCAAATCGACTTACATAGTCTATTTTTAAGGAAAATAATGCCAAACTAACGGACTCTACATAATTGATGGAGGAACTTTCGTAAATAATCACTATAATAAATTTAATTATGCTCCATAACTATAGTTTGCATATTTACGGATTGTAGCTACAATTTAAGCTGCCTCGCTTGTATAATTTGTGGATTTGTATAATTCGCAGGTTTGTATAATTTGCAGGTACATTTATATAATTCAGTTATTTTTGTATAAACTCGAAATAACGAATTTATACAATTACAAACATCAGAAGTGTAAACAGTTATACAAATTATATTATATAAATTCCGAATTATACAAAAGTTATACAAATTATATTATACAAACGTGCGAATTATACAAAACTAAAAAATTGAACCGCGTAATTATAGCTAAAAGTAGGTTGTGAATTGTAATTAAGGCAAACTATAGCTATGTTAAGTAATTAACTCGTACATGTTTGCTTATACGCGTAATTTTTCCTAATTGATTTTGCCCTCATCGTTTTTGTGAGATTGACATACAGGATTGACTAACTGAGGGACAACTTGCCCTATCCGTCTCTTTTCGTCGATAAGATTATTTTTTTTTTAGAAATATACATAAAAAAAATATAAGGAAAAGGCTCAAATATGCCATCGAACTTTCAGAAAAGGCTCATTTATGCCATCCGTTAAAAGTTTGGCTCATCTATGCCATTACTGTTTAAGAAAAGGCTCATTCATGCTATTATTTTTTAACAGTGGTTTTGCAAAACCATTTTTACACGTGGCCAATTATAATTCGGCCACGTCATTATTTTTTTATAAAAAAAAATTCAAAATTCAAAATAAAAATTGAATTATAATTCGGCCACGTCATTATTATTTTTTTAATTCAATTTTTGTTCAAAAATTCGATTTTGTTATTAAAAAATTAATGACGTGGCCGAATTATAATTGGCCATGTGTAAAAAATGGTTTTGCAAAAATTGAATTAAAAAAATAATAATGACGTGGCCAAATTATAATTCAATTTTTGTTCAGAATTTTGATTTTTTTATTTAAAAAAATTAATGACGTGGCCGAATTATAATTGCCCACGTGTAAAAAATGGTTTTGCCAAACCACTGTTAAAAAATAATGGCATGAATGAGCCTTTTCTTAAACGGAAATGGCATAGATGAGCCAAACTTTTAACGGATGACATAAATGAGCCTTTTCTAAAAGTTCAATGGCATATTTGAGCCTTTTCCCAAAAATATAACTACTTAGAATCGAATTCAGGTAATATCTGTCTTTGGATGAATTTAATCCTCGACCACACATGCTCTCTGATGAAGTTTTTTCATTATTTTTATTTAAACTCTTCAACAATTCTGTCCGTAGATTTTTTTAAAAAAACTGAGGAACTTCGTCAGTTTTCTTTTAAAAAATAATTTTAAGAATTTATTGTTTTGCACAAAAAAAAAGGTTTGATGAATGTCCATCGATTTTCTTAATGTCTGTCGGTTTTTATTTTTTATTTTTTTTAAAAAAAACTGACAAACTTTCCTCGAATTTTTGAACCTTTCCTATTGATTGATTTTCTGTACATAACTTTTTGCGTTGTTTTTAGTTGTGGGGTTATCAAAGACAATTTTGTTCTTTGAGGGCCTAGTTCTTTTGAACAATAGGCCCAAAAAAATGTGTGTATATGTGGTTGCCACATTTTGCTAAGGCGAAATTATGCGGATAAGTAAATATATATTAGTTAATTAGCTAATATAGCTATAGTTTGAATTAATTATCACTCTTATTCTCTTTTTAGCTATAATTATGTGTACCTCTCTCCCTTCCCCCCCTCTCTCCTCTCATATACATATACAATTATATGATATATATACGAATACAATCCGCCTCTCTTCACCCCCTGCCCTCTCGCGCTCGCCTATTTCCTTCCTCTCTCAATCTCGCTCGTCTCTCTCCTCCCTCTCCCAATCTCGCTCGCTAGATATACAAATACATATGTATACTAGTTACATATATACAATTATTTGATAGTTATACGAATACAATTCACCTTTGTTCACTCTCTACCCTCTCTCCTCTCTCTCACAATCTCGCTCGCATCTCTTCTCCCTCTAACATGTAGCTACGAATCATAATTAGCAAACTAAAGGTATGGAGCCTAGTTAAGTTATTTTTAGTGGCTATTTTCAAAATTTTCTCCTTTCCTAATGCAAGCCCTCCGATGGAGAAACTATCTAATTATACAAATATTCCTATTATATTTATTATAATTTCTCTATAATTTAAAATAATCACATTTTATTTCACTATTTAATAATCTTATATTATATTTCAAAATCAAATACACCTAAATACATATTTTTTTCTACCAAATACACTGAATTAGGGAGACAGAGGCGAGCAATAACAGGAGGAAAGTAAGCGAGATTTATCTATATATCCTACATGCGAATCCACTTGAATATAGTTAATCTAAAACAAATTTCACCTAATTTTAACCTTATGTATCCCGAGATACATGTATCTGGATGTATCTGAACGCAGCAAAATCTAGTAAGATTCATAATATTATAAAATAGCATATATCTAAATAATTAACTTTTAAACTAGTGAAATTTCTGTAAATTATTCTTTTTCTTTAAAATATTAGTTCTCTAACTTCAAATAGGCTTGACTTTTTTTTTTTTTTTTGTCAAAGTATGTCACACTCACATATAATATTGATTAGAGTAACATAGAATTGATGATGCATTTTCAGGAAAATAAATTGAGATAAGTTAAAATTACTGATTTATGTTCTTGTCAACTTTTTCCTTTCCTACATAATTTAAAATATTCACGGTCAAATCAAAATAAGTAACTTGAACAAAGATTTAGATTTTGTAGTAGTTGAAAATTTTCAATCAATTGTTTAAGTAGCTCATAGAACAATCTCATTGCAGTTTCAATTAATTGTTAAAGTAGATTGCTAATATAAAATATTCACTGCAAAATCAATTTCTTGTTTTATAATCTTCCTGGGCCCAACAAGTTGGATTTTTTTTAAGAAATTTTTTTACCTAAATACACAATTTATTTGATTATATTTTAAAATTTTCTACCGTTTGAAAAAATTACAAAAATCCCTACTTTTTCCTATTCTCGATTACATCACTTTACGCGATATATCGATCAGATACATCACTTTAAGTGATATATCGGGATGTATGCAATATATCGAGACGTTGAGAGTGATGTATCGAAAATTGAAGTCAGGACGTTGAGTGATGTAACCGAAATTGAGACGCGATATGTCGGGACATTGAGGGATGTATCACAAACCAGGACGCAGTGTATCATGACGTTTTTGGATGTCTCCAAAGTCCATCAAATTTAAGAAATTCTTATAATTTGAAAAAAATAAAAAAAAATGTAATTAGCTCTTAACACTATAAAATTTGTATAAAACTCCCTCTTTTTTTGTGGTTGTTATTGTTGTAGGGATGAGAAATGGTAGCGCCAATAAGATGGGTGGCCTCATTCAATGTTCAATATACACATTAGAGTTTGATTGATTTAAATTTATATTAGGCAGGGTTCCATTCAAAGAATAATGCTGTCTACCAAGATATTTTTTCATATGCAAAACTCAAACTCAAAATCTCTAATAAAAAGAGGAGCAACATCATCCGCGGCAACACATCCTCGGGTGGTATAACTACTTTCTAATGGCTTTTATCATTCATCAAAAAATTGCAGGCAATCATGTAGTTATTATCGTACCTGAAAAAAGATTGCCCCTCTAATACATATTCATTTTTTAGCACTTTATCTTAATCTAACTTCAATTTTAACATTTAACTTTATTTTTATGTATCATTTAAATACAAACTATTGATTTTATGATTTTTTAATTGTTATATATGTTCTTCAAGTATAATTTTACAATTTAAAAATTGACGTTCATCCATTGATTTTTGTAAAAAAAAAAGAACTAAATTAATCAACGAACATTGATTTTTTTTTAAATAATTATTTTGAGAATTTCTTTTTAAATATTTTTTCCTGAAAAATAACTGATGAAACTGCGTCGATTTTCTTTCTTAAAAATTCAATAACAACCCAACGAAGTGTCACGACCAAAACCGTCGTGATTGGCACCCACACTAACCCTCCGGTGGGAGAACCATTAATACTAATTAGCTAACTCAAGAAGTACACATTTAAAGATACGGAAGTAGGTTTAAATGTAAGAATAAAGTAGAGTTCACATAAACTCCAAACGTCTAACAACGACTATCAAAACATTGCGGAAATATTCCCTAGAAACTGAAAGTCAATGTACCAAAACTCTAACAAAGAACCATAAGTCTAAAGAAAATGGGTACAACCCAATTAAACATACGAATATCTAACTAGAAAGTTTGAGTTCGAAAGAGTGGACTAAAACATAGAGAACTCATGGCACCCTGGAAGAACTGGCTCACCCTTGAATTCGAATCAATCACTGGTTTTTTAAACGAGGTATGTCAGTAGCCGCTTAAAGATGCCCTGTACTTAACAAAGAAAGAGCAAGTGCAGTATCAGTACACAACCACAATGTACTAGTAGGATTACGCGGCTATCCCAGTAAGCACAACATATATGAGTAATCACAACAAGTAAAACATGCATATACCGAACATATACACCATCAATTACCATTTCAGTATCAAGTAATTACGCATAAATGACAAGGTAATGGTCCTTTCATGGAACCCACACTTAAATTGTTAGTGTACCGGAACGTGGTACCCGATTCCAATTAGTGTGCCGAACGTGACTTCTGATCCCATATATGCACCGGAATGTAGCAGCCGATCCAAGTTAGTGTGTTGGGACGTAACACTCGATCCATTCAACAAATCACAATCACAATGTATATTCTCATAATCATACAATCAAGTGTTGATTCATGACATATAATCATTTGTTTATACTTATTCGCGTTTGATGATCAATAGTGCAACATTCGCATATACATACATGCATTACAATGAAGCAAATAATCACATATATTACACAAACAAGAAATCAAACTATCACTTACCTCGAAAACAAGCTTGAATCCTCCTAAGAAACTTGATTCTTCCCTTTTTGGATTCTTTCCGCTTGTTCTAGGTCTACGAACAAACAATTTATAACGAGGATCAATACTTAAGGTCTCATTACCCGGATTATGAAGAACCTAATAACCCAAGACCCAAATTATGATCCTAAGGTACAAGTAGGGTTTTTCCCAACATCCAAAACCCTCTCCCAACAATAATTACCCATGAATTTACATTATACGGATCGAAAGACGGATTCGGGGAGTAAAATCATACCTTTAGCTTCAAGAATGGTGAACAACTGTCAAGAAGTTGACCTGGTTCGTCTCCTAACTTTCAAGAACGAAAATTGTAGAATAAAGATGTTTTGGGGTTTATTTCCGACTTAAGTCGCGATTGACCCGCTATGGTGGCCCCCATCCCACCACAGCGGCCCAGCCCTGGCGGCTTGTTAGGAAACAGAGAGTCAAATTAAGAGCTTCAAACCCCCATTTCACAACACACCTTCATCTCATGACACTTAGAAACTACCCGTTCATGTTAAGATCAGTTTTGGGAGTTCTATTTGCCCGAATTTAATTCTGTAAGGTCGTACGGGTTCCTTAATGTCTTAGCTATCCACTCATGTAATCACATTCAATATTAAACCTCTCATTTGTTAGCATATTTACCTAGACCTCACTGACTCCAATTTCGTCCAAATTTGGACTAGGCTAGGAAATCTCAAGTTACTACCAAAAAGTTTTCTGGCCCAAATTTTTCCCTGATGAATTTTCTATAATTATGGAAACATGTCGTTACAATAGATACCAATTTACCCATCACTCATCCCCGAGAGACAAACTTAGGAAAAAAAGGCTAAAGTAAGAATTGAGTAGTACCTGGATCGTCGAACAACTGGGGATACTTGTCTCACATGTCCTTCTCGATTTCCCAAGTAGCTTCCTCAATTGGACGATGCTTCCATTGAATTTTCACAGATTTAATCTCTTTGGTCCTCAGCTTCCGGACATCACTATCAAGAATTGCAATCGGTTCCTCCTCATATTGGAGGTCTTTGTCTAACAACACTGAGTCTCACTTTATAATGTAATTCCCGTCACCATGATATCTCTTCAACATGGATACATGAAATACCAGATGAACTCCTGATAGGTTAGGAGGTAAAGCCAATTTATACGCTACTAGCCCTACACAGTCAATAATTTCAAATGGTCCTATGTATCGAGGACTAAGCTTGACCTTCTTGTCAAATCTCATTACCCCTTTCATAGGTGACACGTTAAGAAGAACCTTCTCACCAGTTTGATATGCCATGTCTTTTACCTTATGGTCTGCGTACTTCTTTTGTCTACTCTGGGCAGCTAAAAGCTTAGTTTGGATGCTTCTTACCTTATCTTGAGCATCCTTCACCAAATCAACCCCCAAAGGTTTTACATCTCCAACCTCAAACCATCCTATGAGTGATCTACATCCCCTCCCATAAAGTGCCTCAAACGGTGCCATATCTATGCTGGAGTGGTAACTGTTATTATAGGAGAACTCACACAACGGTAGGAACTTATCCCAATGTCCTCCAAAGTCAATCACATAATGCCCTCAACATGTCCTCTAACACTTAGATAGTCCTCTCCGACTGCCCGTCCGTCTGATGATGGAAAGATGTACTAAAGTGAGTTGTGTGCCCAATTCATCATGTAATTTCCTCCAAAACTTGGATGTGAACTACGTACCATGGTCTGAGATGATAGAAAGGGGCACCTCGTGCAGCCTTACTATCTCTTTTACATACACCTTAGCCAATTTTTACACATTATAATCTATTCTGACTGGAATAAAATTAGCTGACTTAGTCAATCTGTCAACAACTACCCAAATAGAATCAAACTTTACCAAAGTCTTGGGAAAACCAACTACGAAATCCATAGCTATTCTTTCTCACTTCCATTCCAGAATTGACATTCTCTAAAGCAAACCTGCAGGCCTTTGATGCTCATATTTTAGTTATTGGCAATTTTGACACTTAGCCACAAACTCCGCTATATCCTTTTTCATGCCAGGCAAGCAATAAATTTGCTTCAAATCTCGGTACATCTTAGTCACACCCGAATGATTAAAATATCATGAACCATGAGATTCTGTCAATAATTTCTGAATCAAGTCATTTACTCGAGGAACAAAAATCATTCCTTTAAAATTGAGCACACCTCCCGCATCAAGAGTGGTCTCTTGTGCCTTGCCAGACGTTGTCTTCTTTCTAAGCTCATTTAAATTGTCATCTTTAAACTATTTGGCCTGGATTTTCTCAATGAACGTGGCCCTTACCTCAATGCTAGCTAACACCTCACATTTCTCTGAGATGCCCAACTGCATGAACTTAGACTCCAATGTTTGAATTTCCTTAGCCAAAGGTCGCTTGGATACACTCAAGCAAGCTAGACTACCCATAATCACCGCATTCTGACTTAGTGCGTCTGCCACTACATTAGCCTTATCCGGATGATATTGGATGGTCACATCATAATCATTGAGTAACTCCATCCACCTTTCCTGTCTCAAATTCAGATCATTTTGAGTGAAAATATTGCAGACTACGATGATCAGTAAGCACCTTACACTTGACACCGTAGAGGTAATGCCGTCAAATCTTAAGAGCAAACATTATCGCTGCCAACTCTAAATCATATCTTGGGTAATTCCTTTGATGCACCTTCAACTGCCGCGATGCATAAGCTATAACATTCTTGTCCTGCATTAACATAGCACTCGAACCCTAATGTGAAGCATCACAATAAACAATAAAATCTTTACCTTCCACCAGTAGTGCTTGAATATGTGTTGTGGTCAAGAGAGTCTTGAGCTTTTGAAAGCTCCTTTCACACTTTTCCGTCCATTCAAAGGGTACATCTTTTTTTGTTAATCTTGTCAGATATATGACAATAGAAGCGAAATTCTTCACAAATCGACGATGGTAGCTAGCGAGCCCCACAAAACTCTTAACTTCAGTCACAGAGCTATGCCGAACCCAATTCATAGCCCCTTCAAATTTTTGGGGATCTACCTTTACCCCTTCTTTTGAAACTACATGCCCCAAAAAGGCAATCGAAGTCAACCAAAATTCACACTTAGAAAATTTTGCATACAACTTTATTTCCTAAGAACACCCAGAACAATACGAAGATGGTCGGCATGCTCTTCTTAACTTTTTGAATAAATCAATATGTCATATATAAATACTATAACAAACGAATCAAGAAACGGCTTGAACACACCATTCATCAAACTCATGAAAGCTACAGGCACATTTTTCAACCCAAATGATATTACCAAAAACTCGTAGTGCCCATAACGGGTCCTAAATGCCGTCTTGGGTACATCCTCAGGCCTAATCTTTAACTGATGATAACCAGGCCTTAGATCAATCTTAGAGAAAACTGACACACCTTACAACAGGTCGAAAAGATCATCTATCCGAGGTAATGGGTACTTGTTTTGAATAGTGATCCGATTTAATTGCCGGTAATCTATGCACATCCTCATACTACCATCATTTTTCTTCACAAACAAGACAGGAGCATCCCACGAGGAAGCACTAGGACGGATAAAACTTTTATCAAGAAGTTCATGGATTTGAGCCTTAAGCTCTCTCAATTCTACAGGGGTCATGTAATACGGAGTGATGGAAATGGGGCGGGTAACAGGTTCCAAATCAATGCAGAAATCTATATCTCTATTCAGAGGCATACCAGACAAATCAGTAGGGAACACTTCTCTAAATTATGACACCACATGAATAGACTCAATAGAGGGAGACTCAACCTCCACATTCCGAATATGAGCCAAATATGTCAAACAACCCTGTCCCACTAGTTTCCTAGCCCGAATGAAGGATATGATCTTAGCTGGCTTATGCTTGTACACCCCTTCCCACTCTAACTTTTCCCTTCTCGAAATTTCTAGAGTCACAGACTTAGTATTACAATTAAGCACAACAAAATAGGGGGACAACCAAGTCATGCCTAAGATTATATCAAAGTCCGTCATATCCAAAATAATCAAATCAATCCAAGTTTGGAAACCCATAAACATAACATAACAAGCATGATAAACATGAGTGAATATGATAGATTCTCCAACTGGGGTAGAAACATGGATGAGGGCATCAAATATATCAAGAATCATATCAAATCCCAAGGCAAACTGAATGGACACATAAGAGTAAGTAGAATGGTACATGTGATCACTGCATCAGACGTCTTAGCCTCGCTCTTTCCTGGAAAGGTATAACACTTAGCCTTGTTATCATGACAGACGATTTCCCTGCTTGGCCGCACTGTACCTCTGCCTGGGTTACCATTTTCCTGGCCTCACTGATTTCCTCCTCGCTCACCTTGTGGACGCCCTCGACCATTATTACCATTTATCATGGGTACCACTGCTCTAGGCTACTGCTGCGCGAAATTCAATAAGCGCGGTTGGGGACAATAACTTCTCATTTGCCCAGGTTCTCCACAATTATAACAAGTGCGATAAAAAAATGACATGTTTCCCATCGAAGGCGCGACGCCCTGGCTATCTTAAATCAAATTTCAAGGTGGAGTTCCCGAGTAATTACCTGTAGAAGCGGGCATAGTGGACTGAATTGGCCGGGCTGCAAGTGTCAGCCACCCTGAACCTCTGGAGTAGGAACCTTGAAAGCTACCTGTGCTCATAGATTTCTTAGCCAACGCCTTCGCCTGCCTATCGCGTCTCACCCCTTCCACTTTCTTCACAAAATTTGTTACCTCGTTAAAACTTTTCCCTACAGAATTCATGTGCACATAAAATACCTGTAGCTCAGAGTTCAACCCCGTAATGAATAGACGGATCATATCTTCCTCATTAGTCACCATATGCGTAGCATATCTAGACAAATCATGGAATTTAGCCTCATAAGCAGCCACCGACATACCAGCTTGCTCCAAAGCCATAAACTCATCCTTCTTACGATCTCTCAAGGTCCGAGGCACATACTTCTCCAACTGGGTCCAAGTGAGTGGGGGTAAAGCTGAAGATCTGCATTTCACATAAGCTCTCTACCATTGCTTAGTCTCACATTGAAGCTGAAAAGTCAAAAACTATACTTCATGTTGATAGACAATACCCAACTTATGCATCCTCTCATAACAATCAAAGATGAACTCATAGGTGTCCGCACTCTCAGAACCATGGAATACCGGAGGCTTTAGTTTCAAAAACTTGGTCAATATTTCGTGTTAATTACCAATCATCACAGGACCCAACAAAGGACGAAAGAAAGCATCAGTACCTACAGTTCTACCCACCTTGGGGACAGTGATAGCAATAGGAGGGTTGGTGGGAGTTTGAGCTGCTTGAACAGCGGGAAGAACTCCAGGACCAACCAATCCCTTCAGGAAAGACATAATTTGTTGAGCTAACACTAGGTCTAAGAGAGGAATACATGTAGTCTTAGCCTGCACCTCTTCCTATTGTCCAACATCCTTATCATTCTCAACCTCAACGTTCTTTTCTATCTCTTCATGATGCGCAAGAGGATTCTCATTTCTGGGAGTATTCTCAACCGGATCTCCACACCTAGCGGGTGCTACCCTTTCTCTGCCCCTGCCCCTTGCTCTCCCTTTATCCCTGCCTCAACCGCAACCTCTCGCTGCGGATTCCTCAGCTGGCTCGTTGACGGGAGTTGCGGGACTGACATCGTTGAACCTAGTATTAACTATTTGCGGATAGAAGAGTGAAGGAGGTTAAATAACAATTAGGATCGCCAGATATCAATTAGAATCAAGTTATAGCACGAAAGGAGTCAAGAGAAAATAGAGAATTTCCTAAAGTCCTATAGCCTCTTGAATAAAAGTACAGACGTCTCTGTACCGTTCTGTAAGACTCTACTAGACTTGTTTTTGTACACTGAGATCAACCAATCTAGGGCTCTGATATCAACTTTGTCACGACTTAGACCGTTGTGATTAGCACCCACACTAACCCTTCGGTGGGAGAACCATTAATACTAATTAGTTAACTCAAGAAGTACACATTTAAAGATATGGAAGCAGGTTTAAATGTAAGAATAAAGTAGAGTTCCCATAAACTCCAAAAATCTAACAATGACTATCAAAACATTACGGAAATATTCCCTAGAAACTGAAAGTCAATGTACCAAAACTCTAACAAAGAACCATAAGTCTAAAGAAAATGGGTACAACCCAATTACACATACGAATATCTAACTAGAAAGTCTGAGTCCGAAAGAGTGGACTTAAACATAGAGAACTCATGGCAGCCTAGAAGAACTGGCTCACCCTTGAATTCAAATAGATCACTGGTCTTTTAAACGAGGTCTATCAGTAGCCGCCTGAATATTCATGTACTCAACAAAGAAAGAGCAAGATCAGTATCAGTACGCAACTGCAGTGTACTGGTAGGATCATGCGACTATTCTAGTAAGCACAACACATATATGAGTAATCACAACAAGTAAAACACACATATATTGAACATATACACCATCAATTATCATTTCAGTATCAAGTAATTACGCATAAATGACAAGTCAATGGTCCTCTCATGGAGCCCACACCCAAATTGTTAGTGTACTGGAACGTGGTACTCGATCCCAATTAGTGTGCCAGACGTAATACCCGATCCCATATATACGCCGAAACGTGGCACCCGATCTAAGTTAGTGTGTTGGGATGTAACACCCGATCTATTCAACAAACCACAATCACAATGTACATTCTGATAATCATACAATCAAATGTTGATTCATGACATACAGTCATTTGTTTATACTTATCCACATTTGATGATCAATAGTGCAACATTCGCATACATACATACATTATAATGAAGCAAATAATCACATATATTACACAAACAAGAAATCAAACCATCACCTACCTCAAAAACAAGCTTGAATCCTTCTAAGAAACTTGATTTTTCCCTTTCTGAATCCTTTTCGCTTGTTCTAGGTCTACAAGCAAACAATTCATAACGGGAATCAATAATTAAGGTCTAATTACCCGGATTATGACGAACCCAATAACCCAAGACCCAAATTATGATCCTAAGGTACAGTTAGGGTTTTTCCCACCATCCAAAACAGTTCCATCCCCCCCCCCAACAATATATTACCCATGAATTTACATTCTACGGATCGAAAGACGGATTCAGGGAGTAAAACCTTACCTTTATCTTCAAGAATGGTTAAAAACTGTCAAGAAGTCACCCTGGTTCGTCTCCTAACTTTCAAGAATGAAAATTGCAGAATAAAGACATTATGGGGTTTATTTCCGACTTAAGTCGCAGCTGGCCTGCTATGGCGCCCCCATCCCGCCACAATGGCCCCGCCCTGGCGGGAATAATCTCGCCCTAGCGGCTTGCACGAAAACAAAGAGTCAAATTAAGAGCTTCAAACCCCCATTTCACAACACACCTTCATCCCATGACACTCAGAAACTACCCGTTCACTCTAAGATCAGTTTTGGGAGTTTTATTTGCCCGAATTCAATCCCGTAAGGTTGTACGGGTTCCATAACGTCTTAGCTATCCATTCATGTAATCACATTCAATATTAAACCTCTCATTTGTTACCAGATTTTCCTAGACCTCACTGACTCTGATTTCGTCCAAATCTGGACTATGCTAGGAAATCTCAAGTTACTACCAAAAAAAATTTTGGCCCAAAATTTTTCCTTGATGACTTTTCTATAATGACGGGAACAGGTCGTTACACGAAGTTTGACAAGTTTTAGCATTTTTCAGTAGTGTTTTTAGCAATGAACTAATTATTATTTTTTATTGAGTTGAATTAAAAATTAAAAAAACTAGTATTTGAGTTAAATTCAAATAGCCTGGATAGGAAAAAAATTAAACATGTAGTGTTATTTAATTTGCTTAAGAAATAAAATTGATCCACTTTCGTCGATTACTTTTTCCGCAAAAATACAGAGAAACTCTCAAAAGAATTATTTTTTTTCAAAAAGAATTATGTTCGTCTTGTCAATTTTATTTATTTTCTTACAAATATTAATTGACGTACATCGAACTGTAAAATTACAGTTGAAATGCATATATTAAACTTTTAATGGAATCCTTTTTCGATTTTTCATATGTTTCTTTGATATCTTTCTTCTTTTGATACTACTACTATTATTTTATGAGATATTTTCAAAAATATACTTCTCTTATTTCAAAAATATATTATATTATATTATATTATTGTTTATATATTATTATATATTAATATATTATATTATATTAAAAGTAGAAAGATTTTGAGTTCAAAATTGGATACAAAAATTCTTCACTAGTACTTAGTATTAAATAATATTCATTTCATATTATACTTAATACTAAAAGTGGGGAGATGTTAAGTCAAAAAAAAATTATATCAAAAATAAAAATCTCTTAGTAGTAATAAATATAATATATTAATACTTTTAGTGGTGAAAGCTAAAAGGACAATAATTAATTCACGAGTGTCTACATACAACGTAAGAGAAAGACTGAAATTTTAATGGTTTGAAGTCTAATAAATCACATCATATTGTACTCCTTCCGTTTTGTTATGTTGCAATTTTCAAAAACTAATTTGATTAATTTTCAAGGTTAAATTAGATTTCATTAATTTGATATTTTAAACAAAAAATTTAGATATTCAAAAAACATTTTTCAAGACATTGTATTTATTATATTCAAAGAATGGTATAATAAAATTACCATATTATTTATAATTTCTTAAGAAGTGTGCAAAGTTAATAGCAGACAATTATTATTGGAAAGATGGAGTATAAGCTCTCTTTACCTAAACTCAATGCTCACCACAAAAGATGATGAAATGGTAACATACCTTATCATTTTGCATTATTGTATATCTTTATCGATTTATAAACTCAATGTAACTATAAGCTCTCTTTAAACTAAAATCATTTTGCATTATTGTATATCTTTATCGATTTATTTCGTTAGGGATCTATTAGTTTGGTAAGTTAGTGAAGGAAAGTCAAGTTATAATATAATCAAACAGATTCATTTCTTAAATATTTATTGTATTTGGTATGAACCTATTGCAATATGATCGATTTTATTAAATGGTTCAAATTTGCCTTTTATTTCTTTTTTATTTTCACATGCACTATATGTAATGATCATGAGTACTCCTATGATGTGTACATCTTTGGGAGTAATAAGGAAAGGTTCATGGACTGAAGAAGAAGATATTCTTTTGAGGAAATGTATTGATAAGTATGGAGAAGGAAAGTGGCATCTTGTTCCAACTAGAGCTGGTAAACTAACTAGCTATTATACTATTACTATGTTTTTCTTTTGTTTTCTCTCTTTCTTAAACTTTACGTGAATACATGCAGGATTAAACAGATGCAGAAAAAGTTGTAGACTGAGGTGGCTAAATTATCTAAGGCCACATATCAAGAGAGGTGACTTTGAACTAGATGAAGTGGATCTCATCTTGAGACTTCATAAGCTCTTAGGCAACCGGCAAGTTTATGTTTGACACTTTAATCTCATAGTAGACTCACCTAAATTTTCGTGATTATGTCATCCAAAAGTTTATATAGTATATGTATGACAAGCGAGATTTTTGGATGAGACAAAACACATAAAAATATTTTGTTGCTACATTTTTTGCATGGCGGTGTTAGGATATCTTGATAATAACTATATAGTTATCAAATTCATGCTTGGAATAGACTTTCCAGACTCCGTCTTATCCCACTAGAAGTCTGGAAAGTCTATTCCAAGCTAAGCTTGATTGAATATATATGACAAATTTATCGATTTTAAGAAATTAATTATGTTATATATGTATGTAGATGGTCACTTATTGCTGGTAGACTTCCAGGAAGGACAGCAAACGATGTGAAAAACTATTGGAACACTAACCTTCTAAGGAAGGTAAATACTACTAAAATTTCTCCTCAACCACAAGAAGGAATTAAGTGTGGGAAAGCCAATGCCATAATAAGACCTCAACCTCAGAAATTCACAAGCGCGATGAAGATTAATGTCTCTTGGTGCAACAACAATAGTATCGTTAATGAAGAAGCATCGAAAGACAACAACGATATGCAATGGTGGGCAAATATACTGGAAAATTGCAATGACATTGAAGAAGGAGAAGCTGAAAGAACACTACCTTCATGTAAGGAAATTAATTCCAATGAAATTGATAAAACACCGAGTTTGTTACATGATGGAGGCAACTCCATGCAACAAGGACAAAGCGATGGTGGTTGGGATGAATTTTCTTTAGATGATATATGGAATCTACTTAATTAGCGGGTGATTTACACGAATAACCTGAGAGGTGGATGGTCTTAAACTTTTGATTTCACTTGTATTATTCTACGGATAAAACTTCAAGTTTAACTATGGAGTAAATAGAGGTAAAAAACTCGAGACCACTCATGTAATCAGGTGCTTAGCCTTTGTATTATCTACGTGTGTGCTTTTATGTTTTTAAGGTGATCAAGTTTATAGTGGAATGTGAAAGTATTCCTAAGAGTGAAGTATGTAATATATATGATATATGAAATGTATTGTATTATATTATATTCTCTCCTATCATCTTTGTATATTATCTAAACGGTAAAAATTATCTGTATTTGAAAACTGCTAAAATATATCAAACTAATCTAGTATTGCAAATATATTAACGTTAGGATTTTTCATTCTAATCCTAAATCATGTATCCCCCCTCCCCCCTCCCTAGCTTAATTTGACAATCATGCAACTCCAAACTTAGCTTGCTTCAAAATCGCGTAATGATTTTTGTTTGATGGTTCATTTGTATTACAAATTCTCTTAAATTCTTTTATAAATTCATCTACATATTTTGATACTCTAAATTTGATGTTTCAATTAAATTTTCTTGTCATTATTGCAAGATATATTATAGGTAATCATAGCTTAACACCCTCTCAAATTTGTTTGGTGGAAGTTCAATCAGTAATAAGGAGCATTGACTCTTCTAAATTTTTACCAAAACTACTTTTTCTTCCCACTCTATAAATTAATTAGGGTTACTATTTTTTTTAATCATCTTCGTTTACCACAATCTTAAATGACAGTTTCTTTACAATAATGTCACAGATCTTCATAGTGTCCATCAACTGACTTATTTGGATCCTCCAAACAAGTTATTAGTTTAAGGATTTCGATTGTTTTGGGACGTATTATAAATTGATGGAGAGATCTTGGTGAAAGGATAAAGTGAAAGAAAATGATTCAGGATACAAAATAACTTAGCTTTGAACCAAAACTCTTATATTATACCATTAAAAAAAATATAAAACATTATTAAATGTAAAAAATGCTACTCTTTTTGTTTCTCCTCTTAACTAATTCACATTAATGGTTCTTATATATTTCTATTAACTATCTAAAATATTTTGTTAATCCAACTAATTTGTTAAACAAATATGTGCAAGATTTATCATGAAATTGTACGTTGAGGAAATAATGGAGAAATTTTGTACGAGGAAGGGTCCGCATTTGAAAATGTTCCATAATTCATATACTCCCTCCGTTTCAAAAAGATTGGTCTGGTTTGACTTGACACAAAGTTTAAGAAATTAAAGAGGACTTTTGAATCATGTGGTCCTAAATTAAAGTTATGTCAAATGTAAAAAATTGCCCTTAATCTTGTGGTTTTAAACATGTCACGTGGAAAGCAAAAAATAAAATATTACCAAAAAAGGAAAGAGGTCATTTTTTTGAAACTAACTAAAAAAGAAAGGAGGTCATTCTTTGTGAAACGGAGAAAGTACTATTTTTGGGTTTTTGTGAATGTGATGACAAATTAATTTATAGTTGTGGGGTAACTAAATTGAGAGTAATTATTATAGTGTACTATGTCATAATACTCGTGTCCTATCGATGTTTCTTTATATGTGAGACTATATTGTACATTGATATGCACATATGTAGCAAGACAAAAAATATACTTCCTCTATCCCATTTTATGTGGCACTATTTTCTTTTTGGTCACTCCAAAAAAGAATGTCACATTTTTTTATATGGTAAGTATTTAAAGGTACAATTCCTCTTTTACCCTTGTTGGTCCCACTTAATCTTAAAGATAGTACTCCAATATATTTATGAGGAGAGAGAAAAATGAGTCTATTTTTTTAAAGGGCAATTTGATAAACATTTCAAAGTCTTTATTTATTTTTTAAACTCCGTGCCCGGTCAAATATTGCCACAAGACGGAGGAAGTACTAAGTATGCATTTTGCTAAATTTGTACGTTGGGTCAAATAACGGTGGACTCAAAGTTTAATGTTTATTAGTGTCATATGACAACTTTGAATTAATGTAATATAGTAGTAATACTTTACTGAATTAATTCATAATCAAATATCGATAAGATTTCTTCCTATGTATATAGGTTAGATTAATTCCTCACCGACATTAAATCAAATGGAGAACAATTTTTATTGGTAAGTGATTTTTTTGTTTTACTTTTCGATTTTTCACTACTTATTTATTACACCATATTTTATTTTATTTTTAATCAAAAGGAACCTTTAGGTTGGTGGCTTAAGCATGTCCCCTACCTTGTATATTAAATATATATATAGCAAAATACATGAGCAAGAGGAATATGATGTCGAACCTCTCTAAAAAAAGAACGTTATGAACATGCCCATAATTAACTATGTAGCTTGATATCAATATCTTGCAATTGGCATGGAATTTGAATTTACAGGGGAAAGTCAGACATATACTAATAAAAGAGATTCCCTCTTGAATATTTTTTAGGCTACAGACTAAAAAATCAAGAGAATTTAAGTTAAAACACATTATCATTGTGGGACTGGGAACCTAAATAAGCCACACAAACATAAAAGTGACCAAAATAAGTCACTACTTTAGGAAGTAACTAAAATAGGCTTAGTGGAAGAAAAAATTCCACTTTATCTAATATTCAAAACGTTTTCCGTTAGTCTCGTAACGTGTATATTTTAATATATAACGAAACTATTTCCTACACTTTATAAAATGGAACTATTTCTTACACTTTATAAAGTGGAACTTTTTATTACACTTTATAAAGTGGAAGAAAATCTTACACTTTATAAAAAGTTACTTTACCTTTTCACTTTCTTCTTCTCCCCTTTCAGTTTCATGGCTTCCAAACTTTTCACTTTGAAGATTAAGTTGATGATCCCAATCCGACAATTGAAGTGGTCCTACACTATAAAAAAAAAATCTTGAAAGATTGGAGTAGCACAACCCGACAACACAACAATCCGACCCTACAAATTATATAAATTAGGTATTTTTTTCCATCTCATATTTTCATTATTTTTAAATGATATTGTAATTTGTTCAAAATTTCAGCTAGTCTTATACAATGTGCATTCAATTACTAAATATTGAGTTAGAAAAAAAGTCTTTAATTCGAAATAAACAAAAGGAATTACACTATTGAATTGGTATTGCAAAATAGGGTTTGGTGGAGAAGACTTCATCTGCTGGTTTCCTTAAACACAAATTGTTTAATTTTACTTATAACTAGTAAGTGCCCATTTGATCTTGTTTGCAAGGGAAAGATAGAAGTCAATCGTTGAAACGTACTAATTCCTTCTGCACTATTTTCCTTAATATGGAAC
>JAJOOR010023697.1:0-29422 GCA_036250505.1 Solanum acaule
AAATTGTTAGGCTTGGTGAATAAGCATTTTAACACGATATAAAAACTAGACTGAATGTGGAAAGGACATACTTTAGTCTACTAATCATATACTAAAATCAATATAATGATTCAGCTGGATACAAAATAGAACGGATTTATTATTTGCCTGTCAATCATACTCCCATTTGCAAACATATGTATATTCATGTCTTTGGGGGCAAAGTTGTTGCTTCATTTATTGTATTGCCACATTAACCATGCTAAGTGTCACAAGAAAATTGTTAGGCTTGGTGAATAAGCATTTTAACACGATATAAAAACTAGACTGAATGTGGAAAGGACATACTTTAGTCTACTAATCATATACTAAAATCAATATAATGATTCAGCTGGATACAAAATAGAACGGATTTATTATTTGCCTGTCAATCATACTCCCATTTGCAAACATATGTATATTCATGTCTTTGGGGGCAAAGTTGTTGCTTCATTTATTGTATTGCCACATTAACCATGCTAAGTGTCACAAGAAAATTGTTAGGCTTGGTGAATAAGCATTTTAACACGATATAAAAACTAGACTGAATGTGGAAAGGACATACTTTAGTCTACTAATCATATACTAAAATCAATATAATGATTCAGCTGGATACAAAATAGAACGGATTTATTATTTGCCTGTCAATCATACTCCCATTTGCAAACATATGTATATTCATGTCTTTGGGGGCAAAGTTGTTGCTTCATTTATTGTATTGCCACATTAACCATGCTAAGTGTCACAAGAAGTATGGCGGAGTAGAACTACAACAATAACAACATATCTGATATATAGTTCCATGAGTGGGATTTGGGAGGGTAGAATGTATGTAGAGCTTACCCCTACCTTGCCAAGTAAACAGGTTGCGACACTTGGCTCAAGGAAAGCAAAAACACAATATTTATGAAGACATAAGTAGTAAAAGTAGGAATTTGATAGTCCTGAATATCCACATATCATGCGTTGTACTCTTGTCGTTGCCCTAGATTATATATCGTCAAATTTGTTTACTACTCCTTCTGTCTCCTTTTAGTTGTCATGTTGCCATGTTGCGCTTTTCAAAAGTCAATTTGACTAATTTTCAAAGTTAAATTAGATTACATTACATTAATTTGATATTTTAAACTAAAGATATATATATACCAAAATATATTTTAATCTCTTGGTCTTAAACCTATCATGTGGAAGTTAAATTTAAAATTTGATCCATAAAAGAAACATTCTTTAATATTTCGAAACAAACTAAAAAAGAGAATAAATTAAAAATATAGTATATTTTTTTTGGTTAAAAAAAAGCTTATAATAATTTTATTATTACTAAAAAATTAGGCCCTTCGATTTTTGGGGCCTAAGGCGTATGTCTCATTTTTAAAGGCATTGAACCGACCCTTTCTAACCGAATGATCCAAATGAAGTTAAAGAGCTAATAAATCTCTACAAAACCAACCACTCCAAGGCCGAACCAAAGGGGTAAGACCTTGTCCAACTTTTTCGAAAATGATCAAAAGAAAAAGGCTGAGATCAAAGTAGAGAAGTATCTCACTTGGGATTCAAGATTTGACTATTTCGAAAATGATGAAAAGAAGAAGGTTGAGATCAAAGTAGAAAAGTATTCCACTTAGGATTGTCAGAAACTAGGATATAATTATGCACCCACTAGGAGCACTAAAGTGCCCTTGTATTGTTGGTACAAGCTGGAAGAACCACTCGTGAGACTAGCGTTTGAATACAGCTAAAGTCATTTTTCACTATTTTTATTTTAAGTTTAGCTTAGAGTTCCTATTTGAGTTAAGGTAATATTGGTGCACCCAAAGTCTTTAAATCCTGAGTTCGCCTCAGATAATTTGTATCGGCATCAACTTCATCATCCACACTATTTTCTATGAGGGTATTCACAATTTTTCTAAGGTTTGGATCTCTGAACATATGTATCATTTTCACCTGAGTAATTTAATAGGCTATTAAACATCCATTTTATTGCATTAATTGAGATTATTAATCATGACCTCAAATTCATGAATATCGTTTCATCTCGTGAACGAACCTTTAGTGAATCTCGAAAACATATTTTAAATTAATAAATATTATTTTAACGATTAAATAATACATCTACTAAATAATAATATAGAAATATTTTACTGTTTAATGATAACATACCATATTTAGTACTATAATTCAAAAAGGAGTACTACTATAAAATTGTCCCTTTTCCTTTTTATTAATAAACTGAATTATTACTCCTATACTAAATTAAAGGAGGTGGAAGGAGAAACATTCCATATAAGTTACTTCCTCTGTCTCTAATTACTTGTCCACTTTTGAATTGACACACCTACTAAGAAAACAATGATTGACATAGTGAGTTTACTATTTTACCCCTATTAATTATGAATTTGATGAATTAAAAACTTAAGATTTTCAAAAAGTTCTACATTTTTCAAAGTAATTAATTGAGGATATAATAGGTTTAAAATATTGTCTTTTCTTGATTTGTCAAAATGGACGAGTAATTAAGGACAACTAAAAAAGGAAAAATGGACAAGTAATTAGGGACATAGGGAGTATTCCTATACATAAAAGGAGAACAAAATTATTAATTACTCCCTACTTATAGTTTCTAAAAAGGAGCTACTCAAACCGTCAAATTCTACTATATAACTATGGCAAAACATATTACTATTTGGTTTAGTTATTATTGTTTGAGAGCAAGTATAATTCACTTTGCTCATTTCAAGTCAGGTAATTTTTTTTCTTCTTTGTTTTCAGATTTTGTAATTTATTTTGTTCATGATCTGATTATTTATACACCAGAAAATTTTCTTTAATTTTTTTTTTGTTACTAAATAACACAAGTTTATATGCAGCTATATATCGATTCAAGTCTGAACTGCAAACAAAATGGGAAGATCAAAAATCAAAATGGAACTTATTCAAGATCACAAGAAGAGGAAGTCTAGTTTGGTAAAACGGAAAGCTGGCTTAGTCAAGAAAATCTCTGAACTCTCAATACTTTGTGACATAAAAGCATGCATCATCATATACGAAGGAAATTATAATCATCAAGTTATTTCTCCACTCGATCAAATTTGGCCAAATGATTCAAATGAAGTTCAAGAGCTATATTTTTGACTCACATAACTATATTTTTACCTAAGTTATTCGGATTCTTCATTTTGATGCCACATCCGTGTCAATACAATATGAGTGTAGATGTGAGTGTGGGTATGGATTCCATACTGGAACGGTCAACTAATTTTTGATACTTTGACCAAAATCAATTAAGAAATTCAAGACAAATATAATGATTTTTGTAATCAAAGCAAGAACCAAATTAAAGTGAAATTGAAGAAAATGAAATACTTATATGTAGAAATTTTTGTGTAAGTCCCTTTCCTAATATCTCTAAGAATCTTGATCAATATTTTCTCCCTGGATACCTTGTTAGTTTTCCAACACTATGAAAGCTTACATATCTCGAAAGAATCGAATTCTTGGTGACAATCCTCAAACTTTGCAAGAATCTTGAACGCTTGAAGCTTTTCTCCATTTTTCTCCAATTGAACTTCTCTCTAAAACCCTAAGTGTGTTTAGGAATGAATAAAACTGATTTCAATCAGTTTAGACCCCTAAATATTAACAAAACGAGCTAGGAAAGTGGGGGTAAGGAAAAGACCAAAATACCCTTCCTTAATTCGGATGAATTTCCTTAATCGGACAGGCTGAACTCAAACAGGCATATCTCCTTCATCCGAACTCGAAATTTAGCATACTCGGTAGTGTTGGAAATAGTACTCATAGATCTTTCAGTTGATACCTTATGGGCCACCTAACTCATCATGTACTGAAAGTTATGGTCGTTTGAAGTTAACCCAAACCTCCTAATTTAAGACTAACCAACAAAATTCTCAATTTAGCTCTGTCCAATTTAGTTCTTTCAAAAATTAACGCTTTCTAAGACCGAGGTGTTACAATTTTACCAACTTCAAATCATCCAATAGGAGATCTACATCTTCTCCCATAAAGAGCCTCACGAGGAGCCATCTGGATGCTAGAGTGATAACTGTTGTTGTAAGCAAACTCAATGAGAGGTAAGTGATCATCCCAATTACCCTTTAAAAAACATTTCCTCATCCTCAAACTTTGAGATTATTACTCAAAAGGTTCTCTTAAAAGAGATATTGCTCAAAACTCCTCATGAACTCATTTGGAAATCGAATACTCTTGGAACACTTAGTTCCCTTATATTCATTTTTAAAAAAAAACATGAATTCAACTCTCCTCATCCTCATACTCAAGTCTTAAAAAAAGTTGTAAATAATTGTAAAAGACTCTTCAAAATGACTCAAAGACTTTCTATAACTCTACTCTTAACTCAATCTTGAATTTGAAATGTGAATTCAAGAGTTATGATTAGGATATATAGGATCACTCAATGATTATTGAAGACTTAGATAGTTGGAAATAAGAAACGAGCAAAGGCACAAATCGGTGAACACTGGTGCGATGCAGAGATGGAATTTAATTTTTGGTCGCGAAATAATTTTTGAGACAGATGACTCCGTATCCTCTTCGCGACGCGGAGAGGGGGTAATTATCTAGGGATTGAATTTTTGAAGTGCCTCCGCAATGCGGAACTGGGCGCGTATTTTTTGCCCGAACTTTTCTTCTTCTCCCAAACTCGATTCAACTCATACCCACTTCAGTTCTATGGTCCAATTTCTCAACATTTCACAAACCCAGAACACTTTCAATAAAACCCACACAAAACTCAATCAAGAGACTTAGCTATTGCGCAAAACCCTCACCTCAAGGATTTCAAAGACCTCAATTTATCAATTTAACTCAAGAACTTCTCAAGAACTCAATAATCAACTTCAAGAATGAATTCATGGGTAAGAGTTTACATGATTGGCGTGAGGGAGAACAAGCCCAACACTATGAAAGCTTACATACCTCGAAAGAATCTAGTTCTTGACGACAATTCTCAAACTTTGCAAGAATCTTGAACGCTTGAAGCTTTTCTCCCTTTTTCTCCTCTTGAACTTCTCTCTAAAACCCCAAGTGTGTTTAGGAATGACTAAAATTGATTCCAATCAATTTAGACCCATAAAAGATTAACTAAAACGAGCTAGGCTAGTGGGGGTAAGGAAAAGATTAAAATACCCCTCCTTAATTCGAATGAATTTCCTTAATCGGACAGGCTGAGTATATCTCCCTCATCCGAACTCAGAATTTAGTAAACTCGGTGGCGTTGGAAAGTGGACTCATAGATCTATCATTTGATACCTTATGGGCCACCTAACTCATCATATACTAAAAGTTATGATCGTTTGAATTTTACCCAAAACTCCAAATTTAAGACTAACTTGCAAAATTCTCAATTTAGCTCTTTCCAATTTACTTCTTTCTAAAATTAGCGCTTTGTAAGACTGAGGTGTTACAATTTTACCATGGTTGGCCAATAATACCTCATTATTTTTATGTGAAAGTGGAGCTTGAGTCCAGATTGATGTGATCCTTATACTCCTGAATGTGCTTCTTTCTCTCCCATACATCACAAGAGTACTCCCTCAAATGATCTTTTATATAATATGATTGGTAATAAAGAAAATGAGGCGCACGATGATGAATGCCCGTTCATCTTTTTGAATATTTTGGAAGTATCCCATAACACAAATAGTCGATAATGGATTGTCTCTAATATTCCTTTACAGCTTCAGAAATAATGACGAAATCCTCGAGCTCATTTTTTATATATTCATCCTCATTTGGCGGTGGTACTACTCATCTTTTACAGATAGTAACTTGTGTCTGATCAGGAAGAGTAAGAGTTAAAGTTAGAGCTGCTAAGGCATCATTTTTCTCATTTTCCTTTCTAGTTACATATTCGAGGGATACATCTCCAAGCCATCTTATCAACTCTTGAGCATAACCATAATAAGAGCAGAGTTGAGACTTCTTGACCTCATAGCTTTTCAAGAGTTGATTGATCACCAAATGAGATTCACCAAAGACTTCTAATTGTAATTGCTTCATGTCATGGTAATATCGAGTCCATATATTAACTTTTTGGTTTTAGGTGAAAATGAAGATATGGTCTCATAGACATTGCACCTTAGCTATACCATCTTATAAAATTTGATTTTGGGTGCAGAAGTTGATAGAACTAGTGATTCAATGGTTCTTTGTGATTAATTTTAAGACTAATCGAGCTTTCAATACTAAACTACTTGTTGTTGGTGTTTTATCTAGGAAACATCTTAGTTTGGCTACGATTGCATATTCAGGTCAGGCTAATAAGGTGCAGCAGCATGGTGAATATTTAGATAGAATTTTTGAATCTGGTGGTACAGATGCTCATGACATAGCTTTGAATGACAATGATAATGGAGGTTAGACTGAAGTACCAAGTAAAAGATTTTTTCTAGGTAGCACTAAACTACAATAACTGCACTAACCCAACTCGCAAGGAACGTACAGTAAATTGTGAAGATAGTTTGTATGCTCTAACACATTTGATTCCCTAATGATCAATTCTGATCAAGAGCTTAATACATCCACTCCAACTCTTTATATTTCTGATACAGAAACTACTAGAATAATCAATGAGCTATAGACCGCGATGTTGAATAAAATATTCAGGCAACAACTAATCTCTATAGGCAGCATCAACACCTTGGATCATGATATTCCTTTTCATATTTGAAGTCGATTAGAGAAAAAATATTCAGGCAACAACTAATCTCTATAGGGAATGAAATTTTTTGGTGAAAGGTACTTCATCCATCACTCAAGATAATTTTACAAACAATTTGATTATATGTAAGGAAAAATAAGAGTAAACTAGTGCTCCTATGTAGGCAAATTTAGTTGAGGTAGAGAAACATATTTCTTCACCAGTAAGGAGTAAGTTAAGTCCTCAAGTATCCATATTTGTGCCAAGTAAAAGAACTTGACCATTACCACCAAGGTATTGGCAAAGAGCATTGAGTCAGAAGCTATAGTTTCAAGACTTAGCCCAACTACAACTTATGATATTGACTTGGACAGTGACATGTTTGATGGGGATGATGAGGATTATATTCTAGACATTATTTGATAAGGTGGTCATTGATGGGGATATCTCAGTTAGGCAACAAACAAGTGGAAGCAACAAAAATAAAAATAAGACATATGAAAGATAACATAGTTGGGATGGTAAGGTGATCGAGGAATTTATAACAAGGAACGCACCTACTGATGCAACTGCAAAGCAAAATCATATGACAACTTCAACAACAACAAGATCCAATAAAATCAAGAAGTGATGAACTATCAAGTGTTGTCATACATATTTGACGAAGAAGACAAGAAAAAAATATTTCAGGTTACTTTAGACAGACAAATTATCTTTTTTAATTGGGATAATGCATAAGTACCCTCCTAGACTATGACCGAAATCCCAAGGACACACCTAAACTTAACTAGGGTCCTATTAAGTATAATTCAAAAAGGAGTACTAATATAAAATTGTCCCTTTTCCTTTTTATTAATAAACTGAATTATTACTCCTATTACTAAATTAAAGGAGGCGGAAGGAGAAACATTCCATATAAGTCATTCCTATACGTAATAGGAGAAGAAAATTATTATTATTAATTATTCACTACTAATTATAGTTTCTAAATAAGAGTTACTCAAACGCGTCAAATTCTACTATATAACTATGGCAAAACATATTACTATTTGGTTTAGTTATTATTGTTTGAGAGCAAGTATAATTCACTTTGCTTATCTCAAGTCTGGTAACCTTTTTTCTTTTTTGTTTTCAGATTTTGTAATTTTATTTTGTTCATGATCTGATTATTTATACACCAGAAAATTTTCTTTAACTTTTTTTTTTACTAAATAACACAAGTTTATATGCAGCTCTATATCGATTCAAGTCTGAACTGCAAACAAAATGGGAAGATAAAAAATAAAAGTGGAACTTATTCAAGATCACAAAAAGAGGATGAACACTTTAGTAAAACGGAAGGCTGGCTTGGTCAAGAAAATTTCGGAACTATCAATACTTTGCGACATCAAAGCATGCATGATCATATATGAAGGAAATACTACTTGTCAACATGATCAAATCTGGCCGAATGATCCAAATGAAGTTAAAGAGCTAATAAATCATTACAAAAACCAACCACTCCAAGGACGACGCAAAAGGGGTAAGACCTTGTCCAACTATTTCGAAAATGATCAAAAGAAAAGGGCTAATATCAAAGTAGAAAAGGATCTTCCCACTTGGGATTCAAGATTTGACTATTTCGAAAATGATGAAAAGAAAAAGGCTGAGATCAAAGTAGAAAAGTATCTCACTTGGGATTCGAGATTTCACTATTTATCTGAAAAAGAATTGCAAAATCTTGCTGGGGTTCTTGAGAAAAGGATGGAGAATGCAAAAGGAAAAATGGAATTTTTGAAGAGCATGAATGTTCATATTGGAAGTTCCTCACTTTCTCATCAACAAATTGGGACAACAACTTGATGAACCAAACATCTCTGTGGCCTATTTCTAATGTGAATTCTTTCAGTCATTACAACAACTTCTTTCAACCAAATATTCCAATTAGTGGTGCCAATTCAATGATTGAGTCTGAAAACTGGTTGGTAAATGATGAAATTGGTTCAAGTTCGACAATGCAGACTATGGGGAATAATGGGGTTGGTTCAACTTTGACGATGCAACTTATGGGGAATAATGAAATTGGTTCAAGTTCGACAATGCAGCCTATATATGGATCAGTATCCTTTCATGTACAATGACTCTACTCATGGTATTGGTTCAAGTTCGACAATGCAGCCTATGGGGGATAATGGAATTGGTTCAAGTTCGACAATACAACCTATGGATCAGTACCCTATCATATACAACGAATCTACTCATGATATTGGTTCAAGTTCGACAATGCAGCCTATGGATCAGTACAATGACTCTACTCATGATATGTTTTATGGATTCGTGTAGATTTTATTTTTGACCATCAGTATAGTCAGCAGTTCCTCTTTTGTTTACTTTTGAAGCTGTTGGATCGGAGAAAACAAATTAGGAACTATTTTTTTGTGTGACGATATAATAAGAATACTCCCTCTATTCACTTGTACTTGTTCCTATTAGACTTTGCACGCCCTTTATCATAGTGTCATTAGGAAGAGATGTACAAAAGCGAATCAAGGCATAAATACTGCCTATTTCAATGATGTTACACAGAAGATTCACTTCCAAAATTAATATGATAATGGACTTACAATATCGCAATGAAATATGACAAGGCAATCTAGATATCACAACAGTAAAGGAAAAGTCTAACAAGTTATACAACAACTGTGCATTGTATAACGTCTTCAAAATAGCATACCAAAAATCTGGGAATTTCAAATTATTTCAATAAAGAATGCTCATATATCAGAAAATTTAGTCAATATAAGCATAGATATAAGAAAAATTTCCTAGGTTCAAAATAAATGCTAAGATGAAACATGGAGTGGAGAACTTCACTTACTTTGGAAGAATTCAGTCCAGCTGAAAGTAGGAGCTGTATTACTCAGTTTTGCTTTATCAAAAGAAGATATCAATGAACTTCTATGAAATGGTTTCACGGGATTCAGTCAATGGTCTTGATCGTGGAATATCATTGAGCAATAGAGAACCTGAGATCCAATGTGAACAATCAGTCAAAGGAGCAGAGCTTAGAGCCTTTACTTTATGTAAAGTGCACTCACTCTAACAACGTACCTTTTACATGATGGGCCAGAGCAAGGAAATGAGAACAGCGACTTAATGTTTGGATGTTACATAACAACAGATCAAGAAAATGGTATGAGTATTATACTGCACTTAAAGAGATTCGGGTATCTATCAACATATAAAGATAGCTAGCGTAATTTTTCACATATATATTTTATGGAACCTAAAAGCTTGAACTCCAACATTAAAGTGAATGTGCTCATTCCGATCACAAATAAGACAGTAGATACTCTGCATTACAGAACAAGAAAACAACTTAGCTCTAAGTTATATACCTAAGGAAATTCAGAAAAAAAAAGAGTGTGAAACACATAAATTAATATATATGCATAAAAAAGGATACATAAAATGAATCAGAAGAACAAACTTAAGCATAGAAAGTAGTCTTCACTGTTGGTAACATTTGCAGGTTACCATTTCGTCATCCAAAATAAGAGCTAGATTATGAAAAAATCACATGCTAAAATGCTCATCCGACAAATCAAAATTATGTTACGTCCGATAGACTAAGACAAGGAGGACAAAAGTAGAGGAAGGTGTGGAATGTGAAGTAAAATTTGAGCAAATTGATAATCTCTCTAGTCGTCTATACTCCTCAAATCATTGAAAAGGGAACTTCAAAAACAAACCTGTGTGGGAATGGATGGACACATACATTATGAGTATTTTCAATTTGAGGCTGCAGGAACACGAATTGAATTGTGCAAACGGACTGTAGAAAGTATTTATTGAAAGATGGATTGTAACAGAGCTGATTGTTTACAATCTATGACATACCTTGAGGAGGAAGTTGTAAGTGAATTTTTTCTTCTCTTAGAGAAGCTGAGAGTAGGATTGGCGATCACATTTCTCTCATTCATATTTCTACTCATTCCACATTTATCATCAACTAAACATTTCTAATGATGGAATCTGCAAAATTGTACACGAAATAACTTATCTTGTGGCACAAGTAATTCATGCTCATAAAGGTATATGTAGGATTTGCAAAAAGTCAGTGACCATAAGTCTTTGGATTAGCTTTTCAAAGTACCGTAAAAGATTTCACAAGTGTCATTTGTCAAATATATAAATACATAATTAAGGATTATTTAGTCAACAATGTGAGTATCTATTCCCCTAAGGTATTTTCACTCACATAACTATATTATTACCTAAGTTATTCAGATTCTTCACTTTGATGCCACATCATGTCAATACAACATGAGTGAGATGTGAGTGTGGGTATGGACTTCATACTGGAACGGTCAACTAATTTTTGATACTTTGACCAAAATCAAATAAGAAATTCAAGACAAATATAATGAGTTTTGTAATCAAAACAAGAACCAAAGTGAAATTGAAGAAAATGAAATACGTATATGTAGAAATTTTTGTGTAAGTCTCTTTCCTAATATCTCTATCTAAGATTCTCCTCTTGATCAACATTTTCTCCCTGGAATACCTTGTTAGTTTTCCACATAATGTCTCATAATTTAAACATATAACTCTATTTTTCATTCGTAGGAATATGTCTCCGAGAGATGTATCGAGAATTTTTTTATGATTGGCAAATAGGGGAACATATGAAAGGAAGAGTTTGCATCGACATGTTCCTATCAGACCGAGTTAGAGTGGGATTAGGAGAAGGATAACCACGCGAAGCAGAAGTTATAAGGCGGTGGATGGCTTGCATTTATGAAAAGAATCCAGTTGCATAAAGTCTCCTTTCATAAAGGATTCCTACAAAGAAAGAAATCTCAAGCCAAAGCCACAAACGAAATCCTAAAAGGAAAAGGAATCCTTAGAAAGACGGACTCTAACTCAAAGAATGAGAAGTCTCACATCTATAAATACAATAGATTTTTCTCAAAGAACCTTGCGCACTTACATGGAGAGTTACAAGCAGCACACAATCAAATAGAGTGAGTTCGTATTTGAGAGAGTTCTCACCTATTACAATACTTCTACTAAGAAAATAAGTTAAAATAAAAAATCAAAATACTCAAACCTAACCAACTCAAGAACTAAGTGGTAGCTTCCTCAGGAATAGGTTCTCTCGTTCACAAGTTTAAATCACTCAATGCACTCCCCACAACCACTCTTATTTTCCAAGAATAGTGTTGTATCTGTGTGAATCGAGTAAGCCTAACTCTCAATACTGGAAATCTCTATGTGGGGTCAAACTTAACATTGAAAAAAATATCTATTAGAGGGTTGGAAAAGGGGATGTGTCATTTTGGTTTGATAACTAGTCCAACTTGGGACCACTTTATCTTTTGCACCCTAACGACAACTCCCATAGTTATATCAGTCCCAACTCTATCTTGATACAAAGAATTTGGAATTGGGATGCTTTGCAATACCAACTTCCCACAAAAGATAAAAATATGATCAGTAGTATGGGTATCCACTTTGACAACAACAAAGTGGACTATCCTATTTGGACTGATACCTCTACTGGGGAATTCAACACTAGCTCGGCCTGGAATAACATTAGGCATAAAAGGGGGAGCAACATTATGGCTAAAACATATGGAATAACGACATCCCTTTCAAAATGACGTTTCTGACTTGGAGGGTATTATTTATAATTTTGATGATTTGACAAACCATGGGACCTTGTAGAGGGACCTGGTCCCTGTGTCAATGTGTATACAAATGACAGACTATAAAAAGTACAACTGGTTGATGCGCAGTCTCCAACTATGGCAGAAACCTCAGCCAATGGCATGGCCTCGAAGGTTGTGTCTATCCTTCATAAGGGTTTCCTCAATAGACATAACCTTAGTTTTTGCATCTTGAAAATTCTCAAGAACACAAGCAAAGACCCACTTTTGTGAAGTATCCTCTAAAATAGCAATAGGGACCTGATAAAGTTGTGTTTGTCACAGTTGTCTAAGGAGTCATACTTCAGTGCTTATATTGTAAATGTGTTCCTAATCTATAAAGGAATCAGATCATTTGTTCTGTTTGTAAAAGGTCTAAATCGGTTAGAGTTAACTGATTTAATGGGCAGTGTTGTATCTGCTCAGTCAAATTCTAAATTATCTAGCAGCTAGCTGATTTAGTGGGCAGTGTTGTATCTACTTAGTTTAAGTCTAAGTTATCTAAAAGTTGATAGATTAGTGGGCAGTGTGGTATCTTCTTAGGTTCAGTATGTAATAGGCGTATTACTTAGCTTTGAGATTAAGAGGTTAATCTCGTTGGTGGTGTAATCTCTGTTTCACTTTTGCTTGAAAAGATTAGTGAAAACAGTTGAAAATCTTGTGTGACAGGTTGTGGTTTTACTCCTTTGAGCAAGGAGGTTTCCACGTAAACTACTTGTGTTGTTTTTCTCTTCTTGGTTTACTCTTCATTACTGTTCTTGTTATATCAAGGGACCTGGTCCATTGACTGATAATGGACGCACATATTCTATCAATAGGTATCAGAGCGGGTGCTCTCTAGCTGGTTAACACCAAGAGAGAGATTCATGTAGGAAGATGGCTTCTCCATTAAATCTGGAAGAATGATAATCGTCAACAAGACCAGCTCGTTTCAATGGTCAGTTCTATAGCTGGTGGAAGACAAGAATGCACGACTTCCTTATGGCTGAGGATAGGGAACTGTGGGATATCGGGCTTGATGGACCCTTCATCCCAACAACGGAAGTGAAGGATTGAGAAATCACAAAATTCGTTCCCAAGACTCGTCAACAGTACAATGAGGCAGACATAAAGAAGATCGAGAAAAGCTACAAAGCTAAGAAGTTGTTGGTGTGTGGTATAGGTGCTGAAGAGTACAATCGCATTTCGGCCTGTGAATCTGCAAAAAAAAATATGGGATTGTCTCAAGAAAGCCCATAAGGGCACAGAGCAGGTGAAGGAATCAAAGGTGGACATGCTAACCACCCAATATGAGAACTTCACAATGAAGGAAAGAGAAACCATTCATGACATGCATACAAGATTCTCCTCCATAACCAACGAGCTACGCTTCTTGGGAGAACCTATCCATCCCAGTAAACAGGTCAGGAAGATTCTTCGAATCCTTCCCAAGTCATGGGCAAGCAAGGTGGATGACATTACTGAAGCAAAGGACCTGAAGGTGCTGACGATGGATGCCCTGATTAGTAACCTTCAGACTCATGAAATGAATAGAAACCAAGACACTTCAAAGAAGTTCAAAGAATGAGGTAAAGAAAGATAAGTCTCTAGCTCTTAAAATCTCATCAGGTGAGATATCCAGTAAAGAGGAGGATATGGCTTATCTCACCAAGAAATTCTAAAAATTTGTGAGGAAGCATGGAGGTTTTCGAAAGGGATTGAACCCTATCAAGGCTACAAATGCAAGTGATGTATGTCATAAGTGTGGAAAGCCCAGACATTTCATGAAAGATTGTCATATGCTTAAAGTTAAAACCAAGGAATATCAAAGACTTGGAGGTGAGAAAGACAGAAAAAGGGACCTAGTACCCGAGAAGAAAGGAAGAAAAACTGCAACTGACTATGTTGTGAAAAAAGCTTTTGCTATCTGGGGAGACTCCTTAAGTGAGTCAGAAGAATCAGAATGTCCCGAAGATGCATCCATGCTAGCTGTTAAAGACGATGAGAATGTGTTTGATGGCATGTTCGCATTTATGGCTAAATCTGATGATGAGGAAGATGAAGAAAAGGTAACTCTCTCTGACCTTAAACAAAACTTGAATGCTTACTCTGTTAGAAGGTTGAGAAATCTAGTTGTTGTTCTGATTGATTCCGTTATAGAGTTAACAACTGAAAAAGACTCTATGAACAACAGTCAAGACAATTTCAATGAAGAAAAAATAGCATTGACTGTTCATATGTCCGTTATCGAGGAACAATTGACCGTTCTAGAAATTGAAAATCTAGAACTCAAGGAGAAATTGAGTATAATGAATGAGAAATCTGGCAAAAAAAAGGCGGAGGCTAGTAGTTTGCAAATAGAGCTAGAAGCTAGTTTGAACACTACTGAAACTAGACTTGCTCTAGCCTTGGAGAGAAATGATCAGATGGAAAAGGACATGGTCTGTCTTAGAGAAGAACTGAAAAACTCTCTAAGATGGACCAACTCTACCAAGTTACTTTCTAATATCACTAGTCAAAGTAACTACAACAGGAAAGGGTTAGGAAGCTTGAACATTAGTCCTCCCTACAATCCTCATAGTAAGTATGTGTCCGTGTCAGATAATCTGTTATGTCTTCACTGTGGTCGCAATGGTCATCTGAAAAAGGACTGTCCTGCCTGGAAAGCCTCACAAGAAAAAATTTCAGTCTACTCTAGACGGAAAGTTGCATAGAACAAGGGACCTGCTCTGATTCCTAAGTTTTCCAACATGAAAAGGACTAACTTGCCTCATTGGGCAAGAAACACTCTCATTATGCCTTTATCTGCTTACTGGGAACTCAGACTAAAATAGGTTCCCAAGTCTAACAAGTGATATTTGTTGCAAGGGGGTGGAGAAAGTAGCAGTCAGTGCTGGTTCATAGATAGTGGATGCTCAAAGCATATGACCGGAAAGACTAAAAACTTCATTTCGCTCAAGGCACTTCAAGGTGGAGGTGTTTCTGTTAGTGATGGAAAGAATGGGTATATTCTTAGAGTTGGTAGAATTGGAAAGTCACTGGAACACTCTATTGAAAATGTCTACTACGTGAGTGGATTAAAATACAGTCTTTTCAGTGTATCTCAAATATGTGACAACGGGAACGAAGTCAGATTTTTGTCAGAAAAGTGCATTGTTACCAGCTTTTCAACTAAGGAGGTAATCATGATGGCCAGAAGGTGAAAGAATATGTATGTGGTAGACCTGGATACTGCTCAAGGAGACGATCTGACATGCCTCAGTGCTCAAAGTAAAAATGCTAACTTGTGGCATAAGAGGCTAGGCCATGTGAGCTCTTCTCTACTGAACAAACTTGTCTCCAAGGACCTGGTTCGTGGCTTACCAAAACTGAAGTTCAGTGACAACAAGGTGTGTGATGCATGCATCAAAGGAAAATAAACCAGACCCTCATTCAAGCCAAAGAAGCAAGTGAGCTCGTCAAGAGCTCTTGAGTTGATTCACATGGATCTGTGTGGGCCGGTGAAAATTCAAAGTAGAGGTGGAAAAAAGTATATTCTAGTGATCGTGGTTGATTACTCAAGGTTCACTTGGACTATGTTCCTCAAGTCCAAATGTCAGACGGCTGATGTGCTGATGATATTCATTAAAATGATTCAGACAAATCTTAACTGCAAGATTGCATAGATCAGGTCCGATCATGGAACTAATTTTGAGAATGCAAAGCTTGACACCTTTTGTGCTGACAACGGTATTCATCATAACTTCTCAGCTCCTAGAACACCTCACCAAAATGGTGTTGTTGAAAGAAAGAATAGACTTTGGTTGATATTGCCAGAACCATTCTCATAGATTCAACTATTCCTAAGAACTTCTGGGTTGAAACAGTTAACACTGCATGCTACGTAACCAACATGTGTTTGATCAGGTCTTTACTGAACAAAACACCATATGAGCTACTCAACAACAGAAAGCCCAAATTAAATTATTTAAGGGCTTTTGGTTGCAATTGTTTTGTGCTAGACAATGGCAAGGATGACCTAGGAAAATTTGATCCTAGAAGTGATGAACGTGTGTTCGTAGGGTACTCATCCTCCAGCAAAGCCTACAGAGTCTTCAACAAAAGAACATTGTGCATTGAGGAAAGCATTCATGTGATTTTTTATGAGGGTGGTGGATTGACGAACCTAGAGCGGAAGGATGATGATGATCTAAAAGAACTACTTCAAATTCAGAGAGAGAGAGTAAATGATCCATGAGTTGAAGGAGAGCAAAACCTTGATTGTGTTGATTCTAGTCAATCTGGGAAGGTTAATAAAGCTGACAAGCATAAAGAGGGACCTGGTCCATCCAATAGTGCTGACCAGGATGAGTCTCATCAATTTGAAAGTGATGATTTCGAAAATGAAGAAGAGCAGACATATCAACCTCAACCCCTGAATTCTAAATCAGGATAGAAGCATCAATCCTCTCATCCTCTTGATAATCTTATTTCACCATTGAATTTTGAAATGCAAACCAGATCCAAGACTAGAAATCTGATGGCATTTTCGGCATTCATATCAAATATTGAGCCCAAAAATGTCAAGGAAGCTTTGAAAGATGCTGATTAGGTCAATTCTACGCAAGAGGAACTTCATCAGTTTAAGCGGAGCGAAGTGTGGCACCTGGTACCCAGACCTGCTGACAGAACTATTATAAGGACCAGGTGGGTGTTCAGAAACAGGCTTTATGAAAATGGAGTCATCACAAGGAATAAGTCAAGACTGGTGGTTAAGGGCTATAATCAAGAAGAAAGCATCGACTATGATGAAACATTTGCTCATGTTGCTATAATGGAGGCTATCAGAATTCTTATTGCCTTTGCAGCATTCAGGGAATTCAAGCTCTTCCAAATGGATGTCAAAAGTGCCTTCTTAAATGATGACTTAAAGGAAGAAGTGTATGTAAAGCAATCACCCAGATTTGAGGATGTTGACTGCCCAAACAATGTGTTTAAACTCGACAAGGCCCTGTATGGACTGAAACAAGCTCCTAGAGCTTTTCTCGAAAAAAAAAAATTCTTGCAACTACGAAAACCACAACACAAGCACTCCTTTTCCATTCATTCTATCTAAGAAAAAGAATTTAGCATAGACCACGACCCCCCTTGGTATGAAAGACTGCTCATATTTCTTCAGAAGAATGGATTCAAAAGGGTAAAGATAGACAACACTCTATTTCTGAAGAAAAGGGACAAAGAATTGCTCATCATTCAGGTATGTATGTGGATGATATTATTTTTGGTGCTACCTCTGAAGTTTTATGTGAAGAATTTGCCACACTGATGAGGAATTAATTCGAGATGAGCATGATGGGAGAACTAAATTTTTTCTTAGGTCTACAAATCATGCAGACCTTAAATGGGACCTCAATTTGTCAAGAAAAATATATAAATGAACTGCTAAAGAAATTCCATATGGTGGATTCCAAGCCTATTGACATCCCCAAGGGTACAAACTCAAAGATGGGATCAAATGATTCTGATGTGTTGGGGAATCAAACCATGTACAGAGGAATTATTGGATCATTGTTGTATCTAACAGCTAGAAGACCTGACATTGTCTTCAGTGTAGGCATGTGCGGAAGGTTTCAAACATGTCCCAGGGAGTCATATCTGAGAGCATCCAAGCGGATTCTGAGGTATCTAAAGAAGACGGGGGACCTGGTCCTCTTCTATCCAGCTGGAGGCTCCTTTGATTTGGTGGGGTATGTAGATGCTAATTTTGCAGGCTATCAGGTGGACAGAAACAACACTTTCGGAATGGCACACTTCCTAGGATCCTCACTCATCTCTTGAGGAACCAAGAAACAAAATTCAGTGGCTCTCTCCATGGCTGAAGCTGAATATGTAGTTGTTGCATCATGTTGTGCACAATTACTATGGATCAAGCAGCAACTTGAAGATTTTGGAGTGCTCATTCATACCATTCCACTCATGTGTGACAATACCAGTGCAGTCAACATGTGAAATAATCCAGTTCAGCACAAGAGAACAAAGAATATTGATGTCAGATATCACTTCTTGAGAGACAATGTTGAAAAAGGGAACGTAAGCATGCAGTACTGCAGAATTGAAGATCAAGTTGCAAACATTTTCACAAAATCCCTTAGCAAAGATCAATTTGAGGGCAATAGGCTGAAATTGGGGATGATGAACATGAATTGAACTGATTTCATTCAAAGGCATTCAATTATTTTTAATGTTTTGTTTTAGTAAGATCAACAACGTACCTGTTACAGGTATACACTCATAGGAAGTCGCAGGAGCAAAATGATCAGAATTATTCAGGGATCAAACTTCTCCACTTGCAGATAGGGACCTGGTCCAGTCTAAAGGTTAGCACTCTCTACATTATGCTTAAACTGATAAATGAGAATCGTTGAGATCTCCACGTGTCATTCATCGGCCATTCTGACCATTGTCCCATCTCTTTAAGTCCAAGTGACGTGTCTACTCAGGGACCTACCACGTCCTTTCATTTTCTTTTTATACCTCTTCCCTCCATTCTTTCTCTTCACTTTTCAAACTCTCTTCTTTCAAAGTCTTCTGTAAAACTCTAACTTTTCTCTCTCAAGTACTCACTCTCTTTTTCTCTCTAACATGTCTCAATCACCTTCATCTTCCAAACAAATGTTGGACTCCCTAAATGAAATAGATCCAGTAGCCTTATACACATCCTCTGATGTTCCCTCTCCGAAAAAAATGTCGACCATCTCTTCAGTCAACATTATAGAAGGCAGTCCTCCTACTCCCCAGTCTCCCATAGATCTCAATAACCATGTACCTTCGTATCAACCTGGTCCTCACTTAAATGTGTTATATGACAACTTGTTTGAGGGTGACCTTCCAAAGAGCAAGTCATCTGAGTCCAATATTCTCGCCACTAGTGAAAATATGGTTATTGAAAGTCTGGCACAAATGAGAGAAGGGGTGAGAAATGAAGAAGGAAGTGGTTTCGCAAAGGATCTTCTTGGAGATACTATACCAGTATTCGATAGAACCCCTTACATTAGACTCACTCCCTCTAGTGATTCAAGCGACACTGATGAGGACAACATTCCTCTTAAGTGGGTTGTACAAAGGAGAATGGTCCCTGTCACCACGAAGGAAAAAGAGAAAGTTACAGAGAAGTTACCAAAGAGGAAGCCCTTTACTAGAGCAACCTCTCAAAAACTTATGGGTGATGCTATGAAGTCAAGTGAAACGAGTACGATTGAGAATAGAATAAGAAGAAGAAGGTTTGGGGATGTTGCAATTGAGTTTCTGACTGAGGATGTGGTGGATGTCTCTAATGAACTTTCTGAAAACAAGTCTGTGGATGAAGACGTCACCTTGGCTGTCGCACAAAAGATAAAAGAGAAACAAAGGAAGAACAAAGGCAAGTCAAAATCCAGAACATCTTTAGTCAAGAAGGTTGACACTACAATGAAAGGAAAGGGAAAGAAACCACAAAAGAAAAAGGAACCATCAAAGAGAAAAAGGGAAACATCTCATGTTCTTAAGCATAAATCTGAATAGGGACCCAGTATCAAACGAAATAAAGGTGACAAGGAAGTTAGCAAACAGGAAATCATTGATAATCTACGACTGCAGAAGGTCCTAGGTGGGAGGGTGTTTGATCCTGATATCATCACAAAGCCAGGCATGAACTCTTTGGCTAACATTGTGGAGATTCAATCATGGACTCACTTGTTCATGACCAAATCTCTCATCCTACATGAAGAGCAAGTGAGAGAGTTCTACTACAATGTGAACTTTAATTTGCAGATGATGACAGCCTCAACACTTTGGTGGGAGACAAAATGATGCATTTGAATGAGGAGCTGTTTGGAGAAATCCTGGAGGTACCTAGAGAGAGGACAAGATCCGCGGCGGGAAAACTCTGTACTAAGCAGTTCACGAATGAGTGCGCCAAACTTCCTGACATGCACCGTGCAGGCATCCAAAAGAAAATCATAAAGGGGGAGTACCAACTGTTGTTTGAGTTTGTTAATAAGGTACTTCTACCTCGAACTGAGAAACGCACGGTAGCATCTGCAATTAATCTATTTGTAATGGAAGCACTCTGCAAATTTGAACCCCTGAATCTCCCAGCCCTAATGTTGGAGCATATGCATAAAACAATAGTGGAACAAAAGGGCAAACATGGAATGAGATATGGGTATTTCCTCACCAAAGTATTCAAACACCTGAACATTCCGGTGGGAGCAGGTACTGTTGGAACTGTTAAGCAGTCCTTCTCTCTAAGTACCTTGGTAGAGTGTGAGTCATCGAAGGTAAAGTAGGACCACTGAGCAAGATGTCTCAGTTGGTGATAGAACAAGGTCAGCTGAAGCACGAATTGGAGGAAATGATTGTGTTTGTGAGTAACAAGGATGTAGACATAGCCTTATTAAAGGCTCAACTAGTCAAAGCACAGACTGAGGGACCTGGTACCACAGAAGTCAATGAATTAAGATTAAAGAATGCTGATCTCCTGGCTCAGAATGCTGCTCTCTAAGAGAAACTGATCAAGGATCATGATGTTGCCAATAATCGGCTCACTTTTGTCATCAAGTCCTTCCCCCATCAGCCTTCATCCATATAGTCCCATCTCTATCCTTCCAGTGTCTTTCTTTTTGTGTGGACATTGTCCGCGGTTCTCATTAAAAGTTTATTTTTAATGTATTGGATGCTATCTCTTGTGCAATGAAGCTGGTTCCTGTTTTGTTTTGGTTAAATCTTGTCTTTCTGTTTTATCTGCCTTAATTGTGTTGCCCTTGGCTATGATCTTGCTTTACAAAATTACTTTTAATACCGGTTTACTGTGGTTCTTTTTTATGATGCCAAAAGGGGGAAATATTTGATTGCTTAGGATAGGGAATGCAGATTGATAGGGGGAAGAACAACAAATTGACAGGGGGGAGAACATTAAGTAGTGGCTCGTTCCCGGGGGGAAGGCCTTTGTGTTGACATGATCAGTATGGGTTTGTCATCATCAAAAAGGGAGAAAATGTTATTTGCAGTTTTGATGATTTGACAAACCATGAGACCTTATAAAGGGACCTGATCTTTATGTCAATGCGTATACAAATGACAGGCTATAAAAAGTACAATTGGTTGGTGCACAGTCTCCAACTGTGGCAGAAACCTCGGCTAATGGCATGGCCTTGCAGGTTGTGTCTATCCTTCACAAGGGTTTCCTCAATAGACACAACCTTAGTTTTTGCATCTTTAAAATTCTCAAGAACACAAACAAAGACCCACTTTCTTGAAGTATCCTCCAAAAGAGCAGCAGGGACCTGATAGAGCTACATTTGTCACAGTTGTCTTAGGAGTCATACTTCAGTTCTTATATTGTAAATATGTTCCTAATCTATAAAGAAATCAGATCGTTTGTTCTGTTTGTAAAAGGTCTAAATCAGTTAGAGTTAATTGATTTAGTGGGACTCATATGGAATAAGGGGTTCGTTTTCACCGAGTTGGTCGCTTAAGTCTATAGGCTACCTTTCCTACCCATTTTTCTACAAGGTCTACTTTCAAACCGGGCCAAGTCTTTAGGTTGTTTAAGTAGGTTTGGGCTAAGGTCGTTGTGCTCCTGCCACCTCTTGGCAAAGTAGGTTGATGGGCAAGCCCCCTCTTGTCGCAATGGTGTGAGGCGTCAGAGGTTGTTACCCCGTGGTCAACTCAAAGGGGTTGAAGTTCGACATAGAGCTTTTTGGTTGTTAAGTTATAGCAGGACTGAGCAATATCCAACAACTCCAATCCTTCTGGTTTGCACTAAAGTGGCAGTGTTGTATCTGCTCAGTCAACTTCTAAATCATCTAGGAGCTACCTGATTTAGTGGGCAGTGTTGTATCTGCTTAGTTGAAGTCTAAGTTATCTAGGAATTGATAGCTTAGTGGGCAGTGTGGTATCTTCTTAGGCACAATAAGTAATAGGTGTATTACTTAGCTTTGAGATTAAGAGGTTAATCTAGTTGGTGGTGTAATATGTGTTACACTTTTACTTGAGAAGATTAGTGAAAACAATTGATCAAAATCCTGTGTGACATGTCGTGATTTTACTCCCTTGAGCAAGGAGGTTTCACGTAAACTGCTTGTGTTGTTTTCTCTTCTTCGTTTACTCTTCATTATTGTTCTTGTTGTGTCAAGGGACCTGGTCCATTGACTGATAGTGGACGCACATATTCTATCAAAGGGCAATCCACGAGAGACTTCCAACTGATGAAAGTGTTACTAAAAAGTTTGGAATTAGTATCAATCGTCGATGTCATTGTTGCACTTCTGATGACTCTAACACAAATATTGAAAGTATTGATCACCTTTTTTGTCTAGATCTACAAGCTAAAAGAATCTAAAAAAAAAATTGCAAGGCCGCTGGGAATTGGACATATGCATAACACTCTTAAGATGATATTATTCCGTTGGTGGAATTTGAAGACTAAAAACTCCATTGCATCTTTTATATCTAAAGCTTTACCCCCAATCATTTGCTGGGAACTCTGGAGAACTAGGTGTAGCAACAAATTTGAGGCTGTAAAGCCTTCTTTTTTCAGACCAAAACTAACATCACTTACACTCTATTGCAGTTACATAGAAGAATTTTGGTCAAGCAAAGATAGGGGAAAGCTATAATAGCCTCTGTCAAATCTTTGAAGTAGACATCTATCAAAGAACTTCCATTAGGGTCAAATGGCTCAAACCACCTAGAAATTTTATGAAGCTCAACAATGATGGAAGTTGCATTCAAGGAAGCTATGGTGGAGGAGGGCTAATCAGAGCAAGGCAACATGATATTTTCTTACTCTTTAGGTGTAGGCCAAGGTACCAACAACATGATTGAAGCCCTTGCACTACTTTATGGTCTAGAATGGTATGTTAGTAGAGGTTACGATAGGGTTTGGGGAGAAATGAATTCCTTACTCTTAGTTAAATGCATAACGAAGAATGGAAAATGCCTTGGAGATTGGATAAATTGATTCAAGAAGCACAACAAATAGTTGAATCTCATGGATTTATCATCAGTCATTGCTTCATGGAAGCCAACAAACCTGCTGATATATTAGCATCCAGGAGTTATATTGTTGATGCAATACATGATTTCCACTCTTTCTCTAATCTCCCGAGGGAAGTTAGGGGATTAATTAACACAGATAGATGGGAGCTCATTTCCTTCAGAATGCAACAGGTTAAACCTTCTAATTTTATTTACGAACCCCCCTGAATCCTCTTTGTCAAGGAATCAAGTTAGTAGAGTAACAGCTTAGCTTAGACTCCCCTCTTTTTTGGTGTTAACTTGTAGAGTTTATCTAACTCTATTTCTATCCCAAGATCTTGTATTAAGTTTGGTATGCCAAACTTCAAAATGTAACTCTTTATATCAATGATCATTGGAGGCAGTTAAAAGAAAAAATAACATCAATGTTGTGAGTTATATAAGAGTGGTGATGGATGAAATCTTCTACACTTTGGTCTCCAAAACCAACCGCAGTTTGGTTAAGGAATCTAAACCCAGTAGGACTTGGTTTCTTTAACTTGTTTCGACCTCTACACATTTTATCCTATTTTCAAAGCTCTTTCCTTTCAGGGAAGTGTAAGAAAAATTCTTTATTCACTAATATATTCTTTGATGCACGTATTTTCTTTGTTCACACATTTTCTTTATTCGCTAATGCATTCCTTGATCTCAACGAATTCTTCTTGTACTTGAATCCAATTTCACTCACTTATTCACTTATGATGATAATTTGAGTTTGAAAGACAGAGCAGAGCTTGGAAGTAATGCTTTCTTCTCCTGTGATATTTCTAGGTACCATACCAATTTCAAATTTGGTTAGCAACTTCTGATCAACAATATTAATTCTCTAGGATTTAGCTCATTCAATGTCTGCAATCTAATATTCAGGAATATAATCAATATTTCCAAATGATTTGATTTTTCTATAGTTATTTGTCAATCATCAAAATTAATTTTAGCTCAACTCACGATCGCCATTGTTTTAATTATGTTTCAAGGCTATATAGGCTGGTTTATTGTGCTTATTTGGTAATTGTTTGTACTCCAAAACCTTATAAATAGGCATTTCTGGAACTCTCTGGAGAGTTATTTTATTTAAGATTTAAGTTATATAGCTGTTTTTTTAAAAAACTTTATGTTATATAGCTTAATTGATAGTATATAGATTTTCCAACACTATCTCACAAGTTAGTTACTTTTTTTTGTTAGATCAAATATTATTTATCAAGAAATTTATCTGTAATTACTTAATAAGTAGCGTAATGGTATATAGAGTACTAGTGCAGGGTACCTATAGTTGTCGTATAATGTCAACCCTAAGATAGACAGGTGGGTTCTGGCTAACCTAAGGTAAGTTAGAATCAATATTACATGTGATAAATCAAGCTATTACAACCATCATGCAAGTTGCGACTATATCTAGACTAGATCAGCACTCCCTTCTTTTCTTTTTTAAGGAAAAAGGACAAATATATCTCCGAACTATCATAAATGGTATGCAGATACCCTCCGTTATACTTTTGGGACATTGATGCTCCTGTCGTCCAAAAACTCGAGCATACATGCCCTTCACTCTAACGGAAGACTCAATAGGAACATGTGACGCAATCTTATCCGTCGATCCGATATTTAATAACTGTCGGGGCGATGGATATATAAGATTATGACACGTGTATATCTGTTAGTATAAAAGGTATATATGCTCTAGTTTTTGAACGGCAGGGACATCAATGTCCCAAAAGTATGACGGAGTGTATCTGCATGTCATTTATAATAGTTCGGGATTATATTTATCCTTTTTTTTTTTTTAATATTAACTGTTAGGATATTGTATAAAATGAGAATAAGTATAAGAAATGGGCTCCATCTTACTTCAGTATACAATAAAAGAATAAAACTTTTATCCTTCGAAAAAGAAGGGCTAGAAAATTACTATCTACAAACTAACCCCCTCACAAATAGAAACAAGTAAATTAGCTAATGAAAAAATTGGTCTTGTCATATTTGAATCTAGTGGAAGCCATTTAGTTTTTGTCCAAATAAGAAGGACCCTTAGCCACATTAGGAAGCTGCTAGAAGGAGTCGAACACAAAGGAAGTTTAATTTGGCTAGTGTTAGCCATCTTAATATGCCAGTGATCCACAATCTTGTTGGCCTCTTCATAGCCGTGTGAGACTTTTTACATTAGCTTGTTTCATCATATATTGAAGGGAAAAGGCTTAAATATGTCATCGACTTTTTAGAAAAGATTCATTTATGTTATTCATTAAAAATTTGGCTCATTTATGTCATTGCATGCTGTTAAAGAAAAGGTTCATCCATGTCATTTTTTTTAACTCCGATTTTGCAAAACCACTTTTACACCTCAAACGAGGTTTAACACTTTTCAATTGAAGTTTTTGGATCAAATGTACTTTTTTTGCTTGTTCTTCCTTAAGAACACATGATGAACATAAACAACTCCCAAATTTTCAAACTTCTTTAATTCTTCACGGAATTACCTCAAATTTTAGGAGTAGTTTCCCTTCGAGCTAGATACAAATTAAACTCAATATTTTTTGAGCGCATATTCAACCTAACCCAACAAGACCCATTTGAAATTTCTTCAAAGTTTCAAAACTTCAACATTTAAATGGTAGAATTTTCTCCACAACTTCAAATCATTTGAAATTTTGAACAAAGACTCAAAATACGGTAGGGAACAAAGATTTAATGTCAAAAACAACTACAAAAACATGAATCAAAGCAAATTTTTGAATTTTTGGGACTGATTTTTGTTTTTTGGAATACTTTTTTTAATACAGGTGAATTTTTTAAACTCTACAAATGATTTTAGAATTTTGGTTTAAAAAATAAAGAAATTAATGATGTAGCCAGAATTTGAGATAATTTCGTGAATAATTGAATATGTTGAAAATTTGGAAATTGTTTATGTTCTTTATGTGTTCTTGGTGTTCATAAGGAAGAACAGACAAAAAAAAGTACATTTGATCCAAAAACTTCAATTGAAAAGTGTTAAACTTTGGGGGGTGTTATAAGTGGTTTTGCAAAATTGGAGTAAAAAAAATGGCATGAATGAGCCTTTTCTTTAACATCAATGGAATAAATGAGTTAAACTTTTAACGGATGACATAAATGAAAATAAAAAACGAAATAGAAGCGACGCCTGGTTCGTCAAAGTACCGCTGCCACTTTCATGTCCTATTTCCTTGTTTAATATTTGCAAGGTCAAATTGACTTTAGAGATTTGTTAGGTAAAAGTTGTCATACGTTGACTTTTGATACGTAAATTAAATTGAACAATTATCAAGTACTATGGACTTGTATATTATATAAATAAATAAATTGTGTTTTGTAAAGTAATCCTCAGGCAAGAAAGAAAAATATAAAGCTATATGTAAGGCAGTTTTTACCCAATAATTCCTTTTGCCCTACTCAAATTGTTATCTATACCATGGAAATTATTCCCAGACCTTTAGTGATTTCATGTAGTAGAAGGAAGCCTGAATTGATAGTTCCACAAAATAAAATACCTAAGGAGATACTATATCTTTCAGACATAGATGATCAAGAAGGTCTTCGTTTTCAAATGCCAATACTAATGTTCTACAAATACAATTCTTCAATGAAAGGGAAAGATCATGCAAAGATCATAAAAGATGGATTGTCCAAAACACTTGTGTTTTACTATCCATTAGCTGGTAGGATCATTGAAGGACCCAATAGGAAGCTTATGGTAAATTGTAATAGTGAAGGAATCATTTTTATTGAAGCTGATGTTAATGTGGAGCTTGAGAAATTAGGTGACTCTATACTACCACCATGTCCATACTTAGAAGAGCTACTAGATAATGAGCCAGGATCTGTTGGGATTATTGATTGTCCATTGATGTTAGTTCAGGTAATCAATCAATATTGTATTGACAATATGTATACCTCTTTTACTTTGGTTTGGTTTGCTTGATATCATATCTATTTCCTCATTATAAATACACATTTAATTTACCAACTCCAAGATTTGGTCTAGTGATACGTGTGTAGTGCGTAATGTGTTGGTGAGACACGTCACTAATTTGAATCATAACATAGAATAAAATATGATATTTAAGTAGAGAAAGGGTAGAGAAGGTTGATCCATTTTCACCTGAATCTCTTTACCACACCTTCCATGATTCATTTTCACAGTCCAAGTTTGTGAAGATTCTATTTTAATAATGTCTATGGCGGTAAGATCCTCCAGTACTTTTGTCTGCTCTGATACCATGTTGAACTATGTGACTATCTCATTTAAAAGTTTGAGTTATTAGACGTGTCACACTTGTGACCAATTATCAGCTTGAGCAATTTTTACAACAATGGCATTTGAGATGCTTATATTTGCTTTTTTTTTATTTTACTTTTTCGTCATAATCATCGGATTTCCTTTTAAAACTAATTCACTATTCATTTTATATACACACAGGTGACACATTTTAGATGTGGTGGATTTGTTGTTGGATTCAAAGTTAATCACACTATGATGGATGCTTATGGCTTCAAAATGTTTCTAAATGCATTAAGTGAAATAATTCAAGGAGCTTCTGCACCTTCAATACAACCTGTATGGCAAAGGGATTTCCAAAGTGCTAGATCATCGCCACGCATTACATGCACACATAATAGTTGGAAAACTATATGCACAGCGGAAGCATATCAGGATCTTTACTGCTTACATGAATAATAGATAATCAATATTGTTTATGCTAGACCACATAATCATGCTAGAACACATAAACATACTGAAATTTAATTCGATAAATACCTCTTGAAACGTGAATAGATACCTTCAAGCGAATTCCCAAGTTAGACAGACCTTCAAATGAATCTACAAGATAGCTATGGTCTTCTATAGTGATCCCAAGTTCACATCTGAACTCTCTCAATACTTGGGTGGGCAAGTATGTAAAGAAAACTAATCAATCTAGGGCTAGAAGAATCCCTAATTATAGAGATTTCTTCACAGTCCAAAGAGGAGAACCAAACACATGTTATTTTTCTTCAACCGAAAAATACACGTTAGTTTTTTTTTTATAAGAAAACTAACGCCTCTCCCCCTTTTCCCTTTAGAATTAGGATTCTGAGTTCTAGTTAAATATGGGCACTGGAGGGACCACAGAATTAATTACTGAGGCTTCCTATTATGGAAATAATTCCAAATAATTAATTTGAATTATTCTTACCATAATAAATTACAAATAATTCCACTAGAAATTCGTAATTGCACTCCTCTATTTATATTTAGTAATTCCCCATTAAATACTTATGTAATTCCCCATGTTAAGATTTCAGATACTAATCAATAAATTAAATTACTGACGAATTTAACTTAATGATTAATTTCCTTTAGAGCACTACTTAACTTATTTCATGTGTCGGATTCATAAATCCACTTGCAAGGTTTGACACGATGAAAACTTATAAGTTTCTCAAAAAGGCATATCAATTAATCTCTATAACGAGACATGGATTCCATCAACTAACTTATTATTTCACCAATATATATTATTATCATCCAACTTACTAGGCATATTGACCCATCTCAAAATCTCACCTTTTAATAAATCAAAACAATAATTAATATATACAGATCATAATAATTATATCAGGATTAAGAATATAAGTACATTTAATAGTTTAGAGAATATGTTTTGTCAGTCAGTCTAAAACAACTATCTCTACTCGGTCCCGTTTAATACATACAAAATGCACTAGCACAAGAAGTTGGAACTATACCGTTCCCATAATCAAGATAAATTACCTATAATCTTGTGCTACAATCGTACCGATGGCATGTCCAATTTCCATCCTAGATTGTGAACAAAAAACTTTATACTTATAAGAACCGATGATTTAATCCTCTGTGTATAAGCTAAAACTCTACACACTAAATCATCTACTACATAAGTAAATAGACACCATAAATGAATATATGATCTATTAAAATTGAGCAAATATTTATTCTATAATAAATATTATTTCTTAACACATGGTTAATAGT